>CM039514.1:29235934-29478534 GCA_022432975.1 Begonia masoniana
ATCCGATCGACTTTACTCTATATCCACCGGTGACGTCAGCCGGATGATTTCCTCATCCGATCGACTTTACTCTATATCCACCGGTGACGTCAGCCGGATGATTTCCTCATCCGATCGACTTTACTCTATATCCACCGGTGACGTCAGCCGGATGATTTCCTCATCCGATCGACTTTACTCTATATCCACCGGTGACGTCAGCCGGATGATTTCCTCATCCGATCGACTTTACTCTATATCCACCGGTGACGTCAGCCGGATGATTTCCTCATCCGATCGACTTTACTCTATATCCACCGGTGACGTCAGCCGGATGATTTCCTCATCCGATCGACTTTACTCTATATCCACCGGTGACGTCAGCCGGATGATTTCCTCATCCGATCGACTTTACTCTATATCCACCGGTGACGTCAGCCGGATGATTTCCTCATCCGATCGACTTTACTCTATATCCACCGGTGACGTCAGCCGGATGATTTCCTCATCCGATCGACTTTACTCTATATCCACCGGTGACGTCAGCCGGATGATTTCCTCATCCGATCGACTTTACTCTATATCCACCGGTGACGTCAGCCGGATGATTTCCTCATCCGATCGACTTTACTCTATATCCACCGGTGACGTCAGCCGGATGATTTCCTCATCCGATCGACTTTACTCTATATCCACCGGTGACGTCAGCCGGATGATTTCCTCATCCGATCGACTTTACTCTATATCCACCGGTGACGTCAGCCGGATGATTTCCTCATCCGATCGACTTTACTCTATATCCACCGGTGACGTCAGCCGGATGATTTCCTCATCCGATCGACTTTACTCTATATCCACCGGTGACGTCAGCCGGATGATTTCCTCATCCGATCGACTTTACTCTATATCCACCGGTGACGTCAGCCGGATGATTTCCTCATCCGATCGACTTTACTCTATATCCACCGGTGACGTCAGCCGGATGATTTCCTCATCCGATCGACTTTACTCTATATCCACCGGTGACGTCAGCCGGATGATTTCCTCATCCGATCGACTTTACTCTATATCCACCGGTGACGTCAGCCGGATGATTTCCTCATCCGATCGACTTTACTCTATATCCACCGGTGACGTCAGCCGGATGATTTCCTCATCCGATCGACTTTACTCTATATCCACCGGTGACGTCAGCCGGATGATTTCCTCATCCGATCGACTTTACTCCAATGCAACGCAACCACAACTCTAATTACAGAAATGAAATTACTCACATACTGAAATCATTCAATACCATTCTAACAAATGCATACTTAAAACAATCCAGCAAGTGCCATCGTCAAATCTCAGCAGAATACCATTATCGAAAAATTCAAACATTTTCAAAACATTGAAACAACTACTGTCATGAGGACTCCACCTATTCAAATCAAAACGTGTCAACTTCACCTTTACTCCAACAGACATCTAGTTAAACTGTTTATCAAATACCAGGTCCGTGGCATGAGTGGTGCTCCCCCAACAAGCCTATCCTTCAATGAACTCAGAAGGCTCACTGCTGTAACTTCTCCACCTACATCACAAAACTCATCTATTAGCCTAATGCTAAGTAGTAAAGCAGTAATGGAATGAAATGCTGAAACATAAATTCCTAACATGCAATTTTCTACTTTCTCATCTCAGTTGCATTCACATACGCTCATAAGCTGATCTGATCCCTCGATTCCCCTTGGGAAGTGGATCCATTTTCCCAAGGTCATACATCCTCTACTCGATTAAGGGGCGGATTAGTTCCCTATAGCTGAACTGATCCCTCTATTCCCTTGGGAGTGGGATCAATTCTCCCAATGTCATACATCCTCTATCGATTAAGGGCGGATTAGTTTCCTTAATAGTTTGTCGTCACATACAGTTCATACTTCACTATTCTTACATGGAAATTCATTTTCGTAATCTTTCAAAAAACATGATGGTGACATACAAAATCATTCTCCATATGCATAACCATACTGTTTGTGATGTATGGCCCGAAGGCACATGCATACTTTACTTACCTGGTCTCCTAGAAATCGTTCGGTTTCAACTACTCTGGAAACCCTGCTCACCTAGCGTCATAAGCAAAAATACCAATTAGATCACCATTAACCTTATCCTAAATCGTTCTGAAACCTAAGGGGCTCGTTTGAAATCTCTAATCATCATACACTCTCGGCTCAATACTAAAATCGAACTCAACTCACTCGCAGTATTATCAAAATACGCGCATTACACTATCTCTGCTATCTAGCCACTAAAATCTCGAGAAATAAAATGAAAAACTCACCTAGTTTGAGGAATGAGGATCGGAGAGGGAAATCGCCTGGAGCTCTGCTGTGCTTGAGCTGAATACCGAGAAGGAAAATGAGGGAAATAGTGGCGGCTAAACCTCATTAAACCCTCCATTAAATACGTTATCCATTTATAAAATTGCTAATTACCCTTTTGTCCTTACATAGTTATTAACTAACCTAATCACTTTCTCCCTCAATTCTTCCATAAAATTAACACATTATCATTGGCAATTAAATTTGGTTTAATAGAGCCGGGTGCTACAGAGGGAGTGGTTCTTGATATACCACCAAATCCATACATGGAGGAGGAGGTGGAAATGTTTCTTGAGAGACCACCAAATCCATACTTGTAGGAGGCTCTAGCAGAGGAGCAGCAGATGGAGAGGGTCCACAAGATACTACCAGGTCCAGACAGGATGGTTGCTCTACAGGTGGACCAGCAGGAGATGCATCCATGGGACTGGCTGGCTCGGATGAAGGCTCGGGAACAGGAGGAGCAACAGGATTAGGGAATTTCAGTTCTGCCTCCTAAAGATCCAAAGGAATTAGGCGAGCAACTTCAACAACTTCAGGTCTTATGATTGGAGGGATGAGGTCTTCAGAACAAGCCTCTAGGTAAGAAGGAGGGCTAGGAGGTTCAGGTCGAAGAGCATCAAATTGAGACTTGAGAGACTGAAAATCCATTGACAAATCTCCATATGTCTATCCATTTTCTTAGCGAGCTGATCTTGAACTACATCAAGATCCTTGCTCAAGTCCAATTTAGTCTGTTTGAGCTTTTCATCTACAGACACATCAATCTAGTTCTTAAGAGAACTGAGGGCTGTTCCTAGGCTCTCTATGCAGGACTGCAAATTATTGAACTGATCCTCACTTATGGAAAATCTCCTCTGATAAGTTTGGGGAGTTGCAGGAGCAGTTGATAGGATTGGGGAGGAGGTTTGCACGTGAGGAGCAATGTGGACTGGAGGAGCAATGTGGACTGGAGGAATAATGTGGACTGCTGGAGAGACAGGAGCTGGATCAGGCAGAGAAGGCAACAAAAGAGAAGGTGGAGGAGAAGGAGGATACTCTAGAAATTGAGGGGGCAGAGAGGAGGGAACTGAGGTTGCCTCAAAGGTAGGTGACTGAGAGGATGGGGCAGGATGTCTTGGTGCTGGAAGAGGAGGATAGGAGCGAGACACCTGAGAATTGGAAGGTGAATTGTCAAAAGCAAGGATCTCATAGTCATCCTCTCCTTCTTGAACTGACTCTTCTGGCATAAGAAGTTTCCTTTTCCCAAGCCTGACAGAAGCTGCCTTAGTAGCCTTTTTCCAAGTCTCATCCAAGACAAAATCTCCTTTTTTTGTTCTTTTTATCCCCATTCTCTTCAGAGTGAAGAGGGAATAATAACTGGAAGGTTGAAGACGGAAGGGATCTTCTTCCTCTGGAAATATAACTTCAAGCTTTGCAAAGATTTTCATTAGAAGCAGGTTGTAAGGAAGAGATGTAGCCTTGGATGTCACTGCCTGAATCATCCGTCTTACAACAATAAATCCCAGGTTGAATGAGGTCTTTTGGTAAAGTGCAAACAGAACAAATAGTTCCATTCCACTTACCTTATCATGGTGACCACCCTAGGGGACAATGTTGTACCCTATAATCTGATGAAATAGTCTAGCTCTTATGGACAGATGTTTTCCCTTTAGATGATCAGGGATGTGGTTCGGATCTAGAGCAATAGTTTTTAAGAACTGGTGACCCTCAGGAGAATCAAGGAATGAAGGCTCATGGCCTGACTCATAGAATTGTGGATGACTATCTAAATGGGAACTCTCCAGAACAGCATTGATTGATTGGGGTATAATAACTATGTGCTTTCCATACACATGGCTTGTTATTGTAGAGAGGTCCGAATAGCTTCGGGGGTAATAAAAGGATTTAACATCGAACAAACCCAATAGCCCTAGATCTTTTAAAGGTTCAACTATGTCCAAACTAGCTAGATCCTCAAAGTAAATACCACGACATGGAATCAAAATTTTATGCTTGAAGTCGTCATGATACCTTGTTTCAGAAGCTTGAGTGGAAAAGAAGAAAGACGGCCACTGATTTGCACGAGGAATCTCTCGTGGTTGACAAGCTAAGATTTTAGCCTTCTTCTTGGCGGATTTAGGAATAGCGCGGGATGAAGATGCCATTGAATCGATTGAACAACTTTCTAGAAGGGAAAATGTGAAAGAGAGAAGCAACTGAATCCAAACAAGAGAAACTTTGAAGAGAGGAATCGACGGAAGGTGCAGGGTCTTTTGAAAGAGTGCGAAAAAGAGGAAGCGTCTCAAACAAGTGAGTTTAAATTAGGGCTTTGCCCGAATATATGAAGACAAAACACGTAACACCGATATCGCCCAATGAGGGGACACGTGTCAACATATTAAAGAATATATCATCCGATGCCTATCGGTAGATATACATCTTCCGATGCCTTCATAAACCAAACTGCTTTATCACTCAAAATTTACCAACATAAGAAGAACCTTAGGTTTTCTCAACACGAATGAGACCTAACCTTATTATAATATTGTTGAAGGTCTTTTCATCCAAAGGCTTGGTAAAGATATCAGCCAATTGATCTACAGAATTGACAAATTCTAAAGAAATATCACCTCTTTGAACATGATCTCTGATGAAGTGATATCTAACCTCGATATGCTTGGTTCTAGAGTGCTAGATGGGATTCTTGGAAATATTTATAGCACTGGTGTTATCACACCGAATAGGAATCTTATCATAGAAAAGATTATAATCTTCTAGAGTTTGTTTCATCAAAAGCTTTTGTGCATAACAACTGCCAGCAGCAATATATTCACTTTGAGCAGTTGACCATGCAACAGAATTTTGCTTCTTGGAGTACCAGGAAACTAGAGATTCACCAAGGAACTGACATGTTCCACTGGTGCTTTTCCTATCAACTAGACTTCCAGCATAATCGGAATCTGAGTATCCTATGAGATCAAAAGAAGTACCCTTCGGATACCGCAATCCAAGATCATGAGTTCCACTTAAACATTTAAATATTCTCTTGACAGCATTTAAGTGGGATTCTTTAGGAGCAGGTTGAAATCTGGCACAGAGAAAGAACTAAAGAGTATATCTGGCCTACTAGCAGTCAGATATAGCATTTGTAACGACCCCTTTTCCCAGCAAGATATTGTCCGCTCTGGGGATTGGGCCGTAGCCCAATATCCTCCCCTCACGGCTTTGTTTGGCGAGAACTTCCCGGAAGGTCACCCAACCTGGAATTGCTCTCGCCGAAGCACTTTTAACTTCGGAGTTCTTATGGGATCCGTTGTCAATTGTGCTCCAAAACGCGTCTTGCTATGTTGGGAGGGTCTCTTTACATATGTTTCATTTCCACATACTTCCCCAAGCAATGTGGGATTGTGACGACCCCCTTTTTACGACCTGTCACCTTCCAGTTCGCCCGCGCGGACGTACTGCCATCCGGGTTCTGTTCGTGCAGCCATCGTACACATACTTGCACATTCGGGTCATCACAGCA
This sequence comes from Begonia masoniana, assembly GCA_022432975.1. Lineage (NCBI taxonomy): Eukaryota > Viridiplantae > Streptophyta > Magnoliopsida > Cucurbitales > Begoniaceae > Begonia > Begonia masoniana. The sequence goes on from CM039514.1 coordinate 29,241,785, forward strand.
GTGAACCAATCATACCACGAAATTTTTTAATATCGACACTAATTCCTTTTTCATCTTTATCCAATTTAGTTGTGGTTCTCATGGGAGTCCTGGAAGAGTTAGAGCAGGGGTGTACAAAACCCACCCGGACCGACGAACCGGACCAGAACCAACCTATTTGGTCCGGTTCTGGTCGGTTTTTGTTTTAAAAAAAATGAATTTTGGTTTTGCTTATGCAGAACCGAAATATTCGGTTCGGTTTTTGGGTTTATTGAAAAAAACTCGAAAAACCAAACCGGACCACATAAATTGAAAAATCTGCATAAATTGAAAAGTCTGCATAAATTGGCCCTATTTTTTTGTTTCAAACTCGGCTCTGAACTAAAGTCAAAAAATCAGAGGAGAGGCGAGAGACAGAGAGGAGAGTTGTCTTGCGCTCACCGTCGCCGTCGCCGTCGCCGTCGCCGATGTAACGCCCCTGAACCCACCCTGGCTCGGTGCGCTACTTTGCTGACCAATCCTACGTTAAAACCTAATTTAAAATAATTATCATAAACCCTAAATCATAAATTAGGACTGACACAACGGAATTTAAAACTAAACTCCCGAAACTCTCTTATGTCATACCTAGCTGCCTAGACTCACTAATTCCCTTACTCCTAACCTTTAAGCACCACGGCGTCCTTCCCAAAAATTTCAGCAAAGTAACGCCTGAAAATGGCGCCCCTAAAATGCTAGGTACCTGCAAACGAATAAACCCCAACCAATCCAGAATATCAAACCTCCAAATATCAGTAAGGAGGAAACTAAAATACTAACATCCCTAAATGAAGAAAGTCCACAATATAGGGCGACATATCACCCTTAGCTATGATTATATACACCAACTACAAATAGCTATCCAATGCAATAACTCTAAAAACAACATCAACCAAAAAGACAACTCTACAAACCACCAAAATAATTAAAAATTATACACGACCCCAAAAGTACGGTTCCACCCACGTCTTTCCGAAGACCATGGTCGAGACGCCCCGACAATTGCCCGCACCGGCATACCTCGTACATCATCAACTGTGTCCCAATCCTAGCTTTCCTCGTAGCTCTAACCTGTACTCCTGTCGTCACCTACACCACAGAACACACACACACACACGTAAGCTTACGCTTAGCAAGTAGGGAGTAACGAATGAGACAATAATACAATGCAATCAACCTAACCCATGCAGTTTCTACCGCTCAGTTGTGTTTATTTGTTGTTCATTGCTTTAAATCGTTTCACAAGCCGTGTGGAACGAGTTGGCACACATCCCATAACCGTCTAGGATGGCCACACTCAGAACCACCATCCTTCATAGAGGTCCCCTCGGGGTGCTACACACCAGCACCTCAGCCCGAAAAGGCACACTATTCAGGATTACATGTTTTAGCTGTTCATCTCTCATAGAGTACCCTTCGGGGTGCTACACACCAGCACCTCAGCCCAACAAGACACACTATTCGAAATGCAATATGTGTTTTAACCGGTCATCTCTCATAGAGTACCCTTCGGGGTGCTACACACCAGCACCTCAGCCCGACAAGGCACACTATTCGAAATGCAATATGTGTTTTAGCCAGTCATCTCTCATAGAGTACCCTTCGGGGTGCTACACACCAGCACCTCAGCCCGAGAAGGCACACTATTCGAAATGCAATATATGTTTTAGCCGGTCATCTCTCATAGAGTACCCTTCGGGGTGCTACACACCAGCACCTCAGCCCGACAAGGCACACTATTCGAGATGCAATTTACAATTCACTTTGTCTGATTACGTTCCTGCTCACAATGCCAAACACAATGCCAAACAATGCCACTAATTGTACCTAACGTGTTATACCATGATGCATGCTTCAAATATGCAATACCACATGAAACCAATAACACAACACAACACAACACGAAATAAATAACCCTACCGTTCTATGGTGTAGGCCTAAAGGCGAAGGAATAGGTACCACTACTTACCTGGCGTCCTAGCTCGCTAAGGATACTCGGTTACCTGTCCACCAACAGCTCTACCTACGACAAATAGTCAAACTTCATTAAATCAAGTTTACTTTCACTAATTAACTTTCAAACTATATTTCTAGTCTAATCCAACTAAAACCTAACTAAACGGGCCGCTAATTTGGGTTCGGTAAAAACCGACCCAAAACTTCGAACGCGCATAACTTTTGCGTCAGATATCGGAATCGAACGATTCCAGCAGCCACGTACTCCTCTATAACCTATTTTAACCTGCCAAAAGGAATTTTAAAACAAACGACCGTATCTAGGTCAAAAATCAGAAAACTCGAACTGCCCTTCACCCGAAAATTTCCCCTTTTCCAATTTTCCATCAAATTCCACCCAATTCCTCACCAATTGACCACCCACACCTTCAATTTGACTAATCTAACCAAAATCCCGAGCTACACACACCAAAACCGAAATGCCCCAAATCGGCCTTCACTGTTTTTTGCCCAAAACGGGCTCATCACGACTAGGCAACCGAAGCCGAACCAAGGGTCGACAAACCCAGGCCGGAGGTGACCAAAAATGGCCGGTGATCGGAGCCAAATCCGGCTCGTCACTCACAGCCTCAAACCAAACCGAAAAAGTGTGAAAGCCGAGCTTACAGTCGGGTTGCGCGCGGAGACGGCCCGGACCTTGCTCGTCGCCGTCGTCTGGCCGGAGAGTGTCGGAGTCGTCGGTGAACGGCCGTCAATCGCCGCTCGCGTCGCGCGTCTCCTTTCCCTCCCCTGCCTTCGCTGCTCGACGTCGAACGACAGAATGCCTTCGGCCATTCTGTCGTTTTAGTTTTATTTTTATAATAATAATAATAATAATAAGAATAATAATAATAATTTCTAATAAAACATTAATAAATCATCATTTACCGTTTTGCCCTCTCGTGTTTTTGACCATTTCGAATTTCATTAAATCTCATTATTAAATTATAACCCACGGCTTAATTTTACTGGAAATACCTGAACCTAAATTAATTAACCAATTAGGTTAACCAAATTTATTCACTTTTTTTTAAATTACTTAAAACAATTATTTATTAACCAATTACCTATCATTTTATTTTCTCTTAAAAAAAATCCCGGGTGTTACAGCCGAAGCCGAAGCCGAAGCCGAAACTGAAGGCCGAAGGCTTCAATCTTTAGTTCAACGTCAATCCTCTCTCTCAGGCGTCGCCGACGCCGACGCCTTCAATCTGAACCGGAGCTCTTTGGACTCTGAGTAAGTACCAACAACACCTATTCATTTCCTCGCACGTCGCACCCACCTCGCACCCACCTCTATTTTACGTTCACTGTGCTTCTGTTCTTGAGAGACTCTTCGGGCGTGACCGAGAGTATTTGTTTGTGTTAGGTTTCCAGTATATTGTAATTTCGTTTTGCTCTTTTTGATGCTGTTTTGTGATGATTTAGTTGTTTTTGTTGTTGTTAATTCCGTTTTGGCCCGGATGTTTCAGTGTTTTGCTGTTTTTGTTGCTGATGATTTAGTTGTTTTTGCTGTTTTTGCTAGCTGTTTTTGTTGTTGTAGTGTTGTTGGTTCTGTTTTGGCTAGGTTGTTTCAGCTTCTCCTCTGATTTTTAGATTTTGTTGCTGTTTTTGTTGATTGTTTTGTTCCTGTTTTTGTTTATGTTAATTTCGTGTTACTTTGTTTTTGTTTAGATTAATGGGAAGACCGGAACCGGACCAGAACCGGAACTGAAATTTTGGTCCGGTCCTTTAAAAAAATTTGATGGTACCGGTCCTAAAAATCAAAAACTGAATATTATTGGTCCGGTCCTAATTTGTCTCAAAATCGGACCGGACCGGACCACGTACACCCCTAATTTAGAGGATTCTAATCCAAATTTTTTCAAGAGGTCTTTGATGTATTTTTCTTGGCAGAAGAAAATACCATCGGATTTTTGGCTAAGTTGGAATCCTAAGAAGAATTTTAGCTCCTCCATCATACTCATTTCAAATTCACTTTGTATAAGGGAAGAAAATTCATCACACATAGAGACATTAGTTGATCCAAAAATAATGTCATCGACATAGATTTGCACTAACAGAATATCATTGTCCTTTTGCATGGTAAATAGAGTTGAATCGGTGTTACCCTTTTTGAACTTCCTTTCCTTAAGGAAATTCTTCAATCTATCATATCAAGCTCTAGGAGCCTGTTTAAGTCCATAGAGAGCTTTCCTAAGTTTGTAAACATGGTCAAGTTTTTCATAATTTTCAAATCCTAAGGGCTGCTCTACATAAACTTCTTCCGTGATATAACCATTTAAAAAGGCACTCTTTACACCCATTTGAAAGAGTGTGAAGTTTTTGTAGCAAACATATGCTAATTAGCATCCTTATAGACTCTAATCTAGCTACTGGTGCAAAGGTTTCCTCAAAATCTACTCCTTCTTCTTGATTGTAACCTTTAGCAACCAATCTGCCTTTATTTCTAATAACTATGCCACATTCATCCATCTTGTTCTTAAACGCCCATTTTGTTCCTATAATTGGATGATTGACTGGTTTTGGAACAAGTTCCCAAACATTGTTCCTCTCGAATTGGTTTAGCTCATCTTGCATTGCAACTATCCAATTTTCATCCAATTTGGCTTCTTCAAATTTCTTAGGCTCTATTTGGGAAATGATTGCCACATTGGCACAGAGATTCCTAAGAGAGGATCTAGTCTTCACTCATAAAGAAGGATCACCTAAGATTTCATCTAAGGGATGATTTTTGACATACTTCCAATCTCTAGGCAGAACATCAAATTCATCTTTGGCAGGAATAATTTCTAAGGATTTTGATGAAGGCTCTAGGGAATTTTCTCATTGAATGATTTTTGCATGTTTGTCTAAGGAGAGAGAGTCCAAATGCTTTTCTAAGAAATCATCCTCATCCACATTGATTGTAGGTTGAGGAATCTCATCAAAGTTCACATGGACAGATTCTTCTACAACTAGAGTTCTCCTATTGAATACTCTATAAGCCTTACTGGAGAGAGAATAGCCAAGAAAGATTCCAATGTTAGATTTGGAATCGAATTTTCCTAAGTTATCCTTTGTGTTAAGAATGAAGCACTTACAACCGAAGGCTCTAAAGTACTTAACCGAATGAGTTTTTCCATTCCAAAGCTCATAAGGTGTTCTATCAAGAATAGGCCTTATGGAGACCCTGTTTAACACATAACAAGCTATGGAGACAGCTTCAGCTAAGAAGTATTTTGGCAGATAATTTTCATTGAGCATAATCCGAGCTAGCTCTTGGAGAGACCTATTTTTCCTCTCAACAACACCATTTTGCTGAGGGGTTCTAGGGGAGGAGAAATTGTACTCAATTCCATATTTGAGACACAATAGTTCAAATTTCTCATTTTCAAATTCTCCACCATGATCACTACGAATAGCAACAATGGTGAGCTCCTTTTCATTTTGAACTCTTTTCCTAAAGCTAGAAAAAGTATCAAAAGTCTCATCCTTTGACTTCAGAAAGTATATCCAAGTGAATCTAGAGAAGTCATCGACAATGACATATGCATAGAATTTTCCTCCTAGACTGGCTACATTAGAAGGACTGAAGAGGTCCATGTGAAGGAGTTGGAGAGGCTTAGAAGTAGAGATTGCATTCTTAGATGCAAATGAACTTTTGATCTGCTTGCCCATTTGACAAGCTTCACAGACTTTATCCTTCTCAAATGATATCTTAGGAATCCCTCTAACTAAATTATCCTTAGTAATCTTAGCTAAGGTATCCATACCTACATGTCCTAATCTTCTAGGCCAAGTCCAACTATCAACCAGCAAGTTAGCAGCAAAACACTTTTCATCAACAAGTTCAAAGATATCTAAATTAATAATATACAAATTCTCTTTTCTGTACCCTTTGAACAGAATTTTACTACTAGCCACATCTTTAATAACACATTCATTTGATTTAAAAATCACCTTATATCCTTTGTCACATAATTGACTGATGCTAAGCAGATTGTGTTTCAACCCTTCTACTAATAAAACATTTTCAATGATGAGATTAGAAGGATTACCAATATTACCGATGCCAACAATTTTTCCTTTCTGGTTTCCACCAAATATGACGTCTCCTTTCTTTTTGTTGACAATAACAAATTTTGTTGAGTCTCCCGTCATATGCCTAGAGCATCAACTGTCGAGGAACCATTGATTCTTCCCGGGAGAGCACTCAACCTGCAAAACAGTAATCAATTGGTCTTCTTAGGTACCCAAATTTTTTGGGTCCTAGTGTTAGTTTTGGTTCCTTTAGGAACCCACTGTAATTTACTACCTGATTTTTTACTAGTCTTTAAAGGACAATCATATGATTTATGTCATATCTCATTACAAGCATGACAGGTAGAAAATTTAACAAAGAAATTCTTAAAAGCTTTCCTTTTATTAGACTTGTCATAACCTAAACCTGCTCTGTCAAAATTTGCTCTCTGACTACCTAATAACATCTTAAATAACTTGGTGCCATTAGTAAATTTCAGAATAATATTATTCAAATCTTCGTTTTTGCTTTTAAGCGCATCAATCTCCTTGACATGCAGATTACACTCCTTAGCATGCTTTTCTACCATGTTTGCATTTTCCTTCTTTAAGGAGTTGTACTTAGATTTAAGCATGTTATATTGCTTTACTAGATCATTGAAAGCATCAATTAAATTATCCTCCTCACTTTCACTATCACTGGAGGAGACACTTACCTCATTCTCGTGTGCCATGAAGGACAGGTTTGCAACCTCCTCATCTTAAGAAGAGGTGTCACTTTCACTGTCATCCCAAGTGGCCTTCATAGCTCTCTTCTTAAACTTCTTGGGAACTTTCTTAGCTTGAGGACAGTCGGCCTTCATGTGACCAGGCTTCCCACACTCAAAGCACGTGATTTCCTTTTCTCTTTGAGGTTTCTCACCCTTTGAAGAGAGTTGGGAGAGCAGCCTATCAGTTACAGCTGCCGGCTTCTATGGATGGAATACACAGTGTGTTCCATGTGTCTATGCTAAAGAAGTGTGTTAGAGATCCATCACAGATTGTGGAACAGCAGAGTATCGAAGTTCTCCCCACTCTGGCATATGAAGAGAAACCTGTAAGGATCTTGGACTATGCGGTGAAGGTATTGCGCAACAAAGAGGTTCCATTAGTGAAAGTCCTTTGGCACAACCAGAACATAGAGGAAACAACTTGGGAGCGCCAGCAAGACATGATGGACCAACATCCGGAATTATTCAGGTACTGAATTTTGAGGACAAAATTCTTTTAAGGAGGGTAGATTGTAGCACCCGGTTCTATTGAACCGAATTTAACTAACCATTTATAATGTGAGGATTTAGGAGAAAATGATGATTAGGTTAATAAATAACTATGCAAGGGCAAAAGAGTAATTAGCATTTTGAAAAGTGGAAAATGTGTTTAAGGAAGGGTTTAATGAGGTTTAGCCGCCACTATTCCCTCATTTCTCCTTTCTCGGTATTCAGCTCAGGCTCAGCAGAACTCCAGGTGATTCTCCTTACCGACCCTCATTCCTCAACTAGGTAAGTTTTCCTTTCGTTCACTTGAGATTTCAGTGGTTAGATAGCAGAGGGAGCGCAATGTGTGTGTGTTATGTCGATATTGTGAATGAATGGAGTTCGGGATTTAGTACTGAGCTGAGAGTGTATGATGACCAGAACTTCCAAACTAGCTCCTTAGGTTTCTGAGTGATGTAGGATACAGTTAGTGGTAATCTAATCGGTATTCTGCTTATGAAACTAGGTGGGCAAGGCTTCCAGAGTAGTTGAAAACGAGTGATTTCCAGGAGATCAAGTAAGTAATGTTTGCTTGTGCCTTCGGGCCTACATCACAAAATGTTAGGTTTGTATTTACTTGGATGTGTTCGTATGCCATGCATCATATTTTCAAAATGTATACGAAAATGAATTTGAATACATATTGGTATGGAGAGGATTGAATGTGATGAAACAGCAAAGTGAAACAGACTTACTGTTAAGGGAATTAATCCGCCCCTTAATGAGACAGTGGATATAAATATACTTTGGAAGAGCTGATCCAACTTCCAATTTCACAGGGGGATCTGAACATGTGAATCAGATTTACTGTTAAGGGAAATAATCCACCCCTTAATGAGTCAGTGGATATATACTTTGGGAGAGTTGATCCAACTCCCAATTTCACAGGGGGATCTGAATCAGAAACGATGAATGAGCAACTGAGATAAGAAAGTAGAAACTGCATGATTAGGAGTTTATGTTTCAGTAATTCATTTCATTTTGCATTACTTACTTAGCATTAGGCTAATAGATGAGTTTTGTGATGTAGGTGAAGAAGTGACAGCAGGTGTGTTTACTGAGTTCACTGAAGACTAGTCGGGTTGGAGGAGTGCACCTATTCAATGTTCTGGCAGCTGATGGGGCGGTTTAACTGATGTCTGTTAGTGTGGAGGACTAGTAGTTAAAGATTCAGTCTGAGTATGTTGAGTTTTCATGACAGAATTGATTTCAAAGTTTTGAACATGTTTTGAGTTTCCCTTCCTGATAACCGTATCTTGTTGGGTCTAGATGTTAGTACTTGCTGAATTTTGAGTAATGCAATGGTTGAATCGTTTTTGAATGATTTCAGTAGAGTAAGTAAATCCTTTTCTGTAGTTGGAGTAGTGTTTTAAAACGAGGAGTTGATGAAATGTTGTTTTGTTCTCTATCGGTAGATGATGTCTATTGGTAGATGTTGAGTCATGGTTAAGTTGTCTATCGGAAGATGTTGTGTAGGTTTTTGTCGTCTAGCGATCGGCAGAGGTTGGATGAAGGAATCATCCGGCTGACGTCATCGGTAGATGTCGTGCGTTTGTCTATCGGAAGATGGAAATTTGCCGGCAGATGAATTTGTGTTGACTTCATCGGCAGATGAAATTCTGTATGAAGTTATGTTGACTTCATCGGCAGATGAAGTTATGTTGACTTCATCGGCAGATGGTGTTGCGTTGACGTCATCGGCAGATGGTAATGCGTTGTTTGGGCACGTCATCGGTAGAAGCCTTTTTGTTTTCATTTTTTTTGCTCCTTCCGTTGGCTTTGCTCATCGGCAGATACGTTGGATTTCCGCGATTTCTCCTAGTATTCCACAGTTTTAAACTTTAATTCCAAACTACCGATTGCCTCTTAACATTTCAAACCATGATTTATAGTTTTGTTTTACTACATTGCTGTTTAGAATTATTTCCGCTGCAAGTTTTAAATATTTTAACTTTTTAGAAAAAGTCAAATTTTGACTGTCGAGCGAAATTTCTTTTTTTAAATTTAGCATCAAGTCGTCATGGTTTGGTTCATTGTTATGGGTAGCAAACCGGGTTCAGATGACTCGGGGCGTTACAAGTTGGTATCAGAGACATTCAGTTAAACCGTTCAAAAGATTACTCATCAGTGCCGATCGTTGCATGGGAGTACTCCAACAACTGTACGTGTTTATGTTAGCCTTAGTAATTAGATGTTTATAAAATAGTTAACCCTGCGCAGGAATATAGCAAAATGTCCCGACGACCAGGAAGGCCAAGGGTGCGGAGAGAGACACCAACTCCGGGTAGCACAGAAGATTCTAGTGTAATCGGACAGTTGACAGATCTAGTGTGACAGCAGGCAGAATTAATGCGCCAACAATCCGAGCAACTAGGAGTACTGCTGAACCGAGAGGTGCAAGGAAGTGCCAACTCGGGTTCTAGCAACGAGCATTCCGGGGATAGATTCTGGAGGCTAAGACCACCCACGTTTGATGGTCAGTCGTCTGATCCTGTTGTGGCTGAAGGGTGGCTTAGGAAGATAGAGAGCATGTTTAGGTGCGCCAGCATAGGAGAAGGAGATAAGGTCACGTTAGCAATATTTCACTTGGCTGGCGAAGCTCAACTCTGGTGGGAAACAGTTGAAACCACCACTGACATTCTGACCATGACTTGGTCACAGTTTAAGGACATCTTCTATGAGAAATATTTTAACAGCACGGTCCAGACCGCAAAGAAGTTGGAATTTCTGAATTTGAAGCAGACAGGGTCGGTGGCAGAGTACAGTAGGCAATTTGAGTCCTTGTCCAGGTTTGCTGGACACTTTGCTCATAAGGACGAGGATAAGGTGTTCAAATTTGTGCATGGACTGAAGCCGGAGATTTATCGGGGAGTCAAATTCTGTGGCATTAAAGGTTTAATGTTCAGCGAAGTTGTGTCCACTGCTCTGGAAGTGAAAGAGGCTGAAAGGAAGTGTGCTGGACCAAAGGAGGCCCCGCAAAGGTTTAACCAGCCACACCAGCAAAGGGGAACGAAGAGGCCAAGTGAGGGCCAAAATAGCCAAGGATCAGGGGGAAGGTGCAAAATGTCAGGAAATTTCCCCAGTGTCCAAAGTGCCTGAAGAACCACCCGGGAGAATGTAGACTGGGCTTGGGAAAGTGCTTCAACTGTGAGGAGGTTGGACATACGTTCAAAGAGTGTTCGAAGCCTAGAGTCACCAGATGCTATAATTGTAACAAAGTCGGCCATATTAGCAGAGACTGTCCAGTTCCTAAGAGTGGTCCTGCTATGATTAAACCAAGAATATTCTCCATGATGGAGTCGGGTGAGGAACAGCCTGCTGTAGTGTCAGGTACTATATTGATCAACTCTGTGCCTGCTTTTACTTTGATAGATTCTAGTGCAACGCATTCGTTTATAGCATCTACATTTGCTGTTAAATTAGATGTACAGTTTACCCCTTCCATGCATGTGTTTAATGTTACCTTACCCTCTGGTGAACGCATGCACTCTAACCGAGTGATGCTTGACAGTGATGTGTTAGTAGGAAGTGTGAGTCTACCTGCTGACCTCATCATTATGGATATAATGGGATTTGATGTAATTCTGGGAATGGATTGGCTGTTTAAGCATTATGCCACGATTGATTGTAGGACTGGAATAGTTAGTTTCCAACCCCCTGGTAGTTTGAGGCATACCTTTCAAGCCTCAGAAAAGAGTAAGGAAATGACTGTAACGACTTCGGTCAATTGTAGACCCTCCCTATGCAGAGAGTATTTGTGCTTCTTAGCTAGTGTTTTAGACATACAACTGGTAGAGAAATCAAGTCCCAAAAATGTCTTAGTCGTCCAAGACTTCCCTGAAGTATTCCTAGATGACCTTCCGGGCTTGCCACCAGATAGGGAAATTGAATTTGTTGTGGATGTTTACCCCAGAGCCGAACCTGTGTCTAAAAATCCATATAGACTAGCACCAACAGAACTCAAAGAGTTAAAGAAACAATTGGAGGATCTGTTGGAGAAAGGGTTCATACGCCCTAGCTTTTCACCATGGGGTGCACCGGTCCTTTTTGTCAAAAAGAAAGATGGATCTATGCGCATGTGCATTGATTACAGAGAATTGAATAAGTTAACTGTTAAGAATAAATACCCTTTGCCGAGAATTGATGACTTATTTGACCAGCTTAGGGGTGCAAGAGTTTTCTCTAAGATTGACCTTAGATCCGGTTATTATCAGCTGAAGGTAAAATCTGAGGATATCCCAAAGACTGCCTTTCGCACGAGGTATGGACATTATGAGTTTTTGGTTATGTCTTTTGGTCTGACAAATGCACCAGCAGCCTTCATGGATCTCATGAATAGGGTGTTTCACGAGTATTTGGACAAGTTTGTCATTGTATTCATAGATGACATTCTAATCTATTCTAGCACTAAAGACGAGCATGCGAAACATTTGAGTTTAGTGTTAGAAGTACTGAGAAGGCACCAACTTTATGCCAAGTTTTCCAAGTGTGAATTTTGGTTGGACCAAGTTCACTTTTTAGGACATGTCATCTCTGGAGATGGCATATCTGTGGATCCAGCTAAGGTCCAGACAGTTAAGGAATGGCCCCAACCGAGGAATGCTACGGATGTCAGAAGTTTCCTTGGATTGGCTGGGTATTACAGGAAGTTTATCGAAGGATTCTCAAAGATTGCGACATCCCTTACCCGATTAACTAGGAAGAACGTAAAATACGTGTGGACTGAGGATTGTGAGCATAGTTTTCAAACTTTGAAGCAGAAGCTGACCAATGCTCCAATTCTGACCCTCCCTGTCGAGGATGGTAAGTTTAGCATTTATTGTGATGCTTCCAAGATCGGTCTAGGTTGTGTGTTAATGCAGGATGGGAAAGTGATAGCTTATGCCTCTAGACAGTTGAAGGTCCATGAGAAAAATTACCCTACACATGACTTAGAATTAGCTGCAGTTGTATTTGCACTTAAGATTTGGAGGCATTACCTGTATGGACAATCTTGTGAGATATTTTCAGATCATAAGAGCCTGAAATACATTTTCACGCAAAAGGAACTGAATATGAGGCAGCGTAGGTGGTTAGAATTTGTCAAAGATTATGATTTCGAGATTAAATACCACCCTGGTAAGGCCAATGTAGTGGCTGATGCCTTGAGTAGAGTGACTCATTCCGTCTCTGCATTGACTCTAGACATACCAATAGCTTTAGAGACAGAATTCCAAAAGTTTAATCTAGAAGCAGTAACCAATGTATCAGCTATACTTTCAACCATAACTTTAAGGCCTACTATTCTTGAGAAAATAAAGGAAGCTCAGGCGAACGATGATGAGTGTAACAAGTACAAGTCAAGCATGGATTCTATGGACAAGTCAGATTTTAACTATTCTACCGATGGGATCCTTAGGTATAGAAATAGATGGTTTGTTCCTGCCATTAAGAAGCTTCGTGACGAGATTCTTTCTGAAGCACACTCTTCCAAGTTTTCTGTCCACCCGGGGAGTACAAAGATGTACAGAGACCTTAAACATCACTACTGGTGGCCTGGTATGAAACGAAGTGTGGCAGAATATGTAGGATCATGTTTGTGTTGTCAACAGATTAAAGCCGAGCATCAGAGACCCTCAGGAATGTTGCAACCCTTACCAGTTCCCGAATGGAAATGGGAACAAATAGCTATGGATTTTGTTATAGGATTACCTAGAACAGCAAAGGGACATGATGCAATCTGGGTAATAGTCGATCGTTTAACCAAATCTGCTCACTTTCTGCCGATAAAGATAACATACTCGATGGATCAACTGGCAGAGTTGTATGTGCACGAAGTAGTTAGACTGCATGGAGTTCCAAGCACTATAGTTTCAGACCGAGACTCCAGATTTACATCTAAGTTTTGGAAAAGTCTGCACAAGGCTATGGGAACGCAACTAAACTTTAGCACAGCTTTCCACCCTCAAACTGATGGACAATCGGAAAGAACCATTCAAACATTAGAGGATATGCTCCGGGCATGTGTTTTGGATTTTCAAGGTTCTTGGAGCAAATACCTATCCTTAGTAGAATTCTCTTACAACAACAGTTTTCAGGCAACCATAGGTATGGCACCATACGAGGCATTGTATGGACGGAAGTGCAGATCACCATTGTATTGGGATGAAGTTGGGGAAGCACAACTGATTGGTCCTGAAATTGTGCAACAGACAGTAGAGAAGATTGCTCTCATCCGTCAAAGAATCCTGACAGCTCAAAGCCGACAGAAAAGCTATGCAGACCAAAGACGAAGGGAACTGGAATTTGATGTTGGTAATGAAGTTTTTCTTAAAGTGTCACCTTTTAAGGGAGTTGTGAGGTTTGGGAAGAGAGGAAAGTTAAACCCCAGATTTATTGGACCATTCACCATTTTGAAGAGAGTTGGGAGAGCAGCCTATCAGTTACAGCTGCCGGCTTCTATGGATGGAATACACAGTGTGTTCCATGTGTCTATGCTAAAGAAGTGTGTTAGAGATCCATCACAGATTGTGGAACAGCAGAGTATCGAAGTTCTCCCCACTCTAGCATATGAAGAGAAACCTGTAAGGATCTTGGACTATGCGGTGAAGGTATTGCGCAACAAAGAGGTTCCATTAGTGAAAGTCCTTTGGCACAACCAGAACATAGAGGAAACAACTTGGGAGCGCCAGCAAGACATGATGGACCAACATCCGGAATTATTCAGGTACTGAATTTTGAGGACAAAATTCTTTTAAGGAGGGTAGATTGTAGCACCCGGTTCTATTGAACCGAATTTAACTAACCATTTATAATGTGAGGATTTGGGAGAAAATGATGATTAGGTTAATAAATAACTATGCAAGGGCAAAAGAGTAATTAGCATTTTGAAAAGTGGAAAATGTATTTAAGGAAGGGTTTAATGAGGTTTAGCCGCCACTATTCCCTCATTTCTCCTTTCTCGGTATTCAGCTCAGGCTCAGCAGAACTCCAGGCGATTCTCCTTACCGATCCTCATTCCTCAACTAGGTAAGTTTTCCTTTCGTTCACTTGAGATTTCAGTGGTTAGATAGCAGAGGGAGCGCAATGTGTGTGTGTTATGTCGATATTGTGAATGAATGGAGTTCGGGATTTAGTACTGAGCTGAGAGTGTATGATGACCAGAACTTCCAAACTAGCTCCTTAGGTTTCTGAGTGATGTAGGATACAGTTAGTGGTAATCTAATCGGTATTCTGCTTATGAAACTAGGTGGGCAAGGCTTCCAGAGTAGTTGAAAACGAGTGATTTCCAGGAGATCAAGTAAGTAATGTTTGCTTGTGCCTTCGGGCCTACATCACAAAACGTTAGGTTTGTATTTACTTGGATGTGTTTGTATGCCATGCATCATATTTTCAAAATGTATACGAAAATGAATTTGAATACATATTGGTATGGAGAGGATTGAATGTGATGAAACAGCAAAGTGAAATCAGACTTACTGTTAAGGGAATTAATCCGCCCCTTAATGAGACAGTGGATATAAATATACTTTGGAAGAGCTGATCTAATTTCCAATTTCATAGGGGGATCTGAACATGTGAATCAGATTTACTATTAAGGGAAATAATCCACCCCTTAATGAGTCAGTGGATATATACTTTGGGAGAGTTGATCCAACTCCCAATTTCACAGGGGGATCTGAATCAGAAACGATGAATGAGCAACTGAGATGAGAAAGTAGAAACTGCATGATTAGGAGTTTATGTTTCAGTAATTCATTTCATTTTGCATTACTTACTTAGCATTAGGCTAATAGATGAGTTTTGTGATGTAGGTGAAGAAGTGACAGCAGGTGTGTTTACTGAGTTCACTGAGGACTAGTCGGGTTGGAGGAGTGCACCTATTCAATGTTCTGGCAGCTGATGGGGCGGTTTAACTGATGTCTGTCAGTGTGGAGGACTAGTAGTTAAAGATTCAGTCTGAGTATGTTGAGTTTTCATGACAGAATTGATTTCAAAGTTTTGAACATGTTTTGAGTTTCCCTTCCTGATAACCGTATCTTGTTGGGTCTAGATGTTAGTACTTGCTGAATTTTGAGTAATGCAATGGTTGAATCGTTTTTGAATGATTTCAGTAGAGTAAGTAAATCCTTTTCTGTAGTTGGAGTAGTGTTTTAAAACGAGGAGTTGATGAAATGTTGTTTTGTTCTCTATCGGTAGATGATGTCTATTGGTAGATGTTGAGTCATGGTTAAGTTGTCTATCGGAAGATGTTGTGTAGGTTTTTGTCGTCTAGCGATCGGCAGAGGTTGGATGAAGGAATCATCCGGCTGACGTCATCGGTAGATGTCGTGCGTTTGTCTATCGGAAGATGGAAATCTGCCGGCAGATGAATTTGTGTTGACTTCATCGGCAGATGAAATTCTGTATGAAGTTATGTTGACTTCATCGGCAGATGAAGTTATGTTGACTTCATCGGCAGATGGTGTTGCGTTGACGTCATCGACAGATGGTAATGCGTTGTTTGGGCACGTCATCGGTAGAAGCCTTTTTGTTTTCATTTTTTTTTGCTCCTTCCGTTGGCTTTGCTCATCGGCGGATACGTTGGATTTCCGCGATTTCTCCTAGTATTTCACAGTTTTAAACTTTAATTCCAAACTACCGATTGCCTCTTAACATTTCAAACCATGATTTATAGTTTTGTTTTACTACATTGCTGTTTAGAATTATTTCCGCTGCAAGTTTTAAATATTTTAACTTTTTAGAAAAAGTCAAATTTTGACTGTCGAGCGAAATTTCTTTTTTTAAATTTAGCATCAAGTCGTCATGGTTTGGTTCATTGTTATGGGTAGCAAACCGGGTTCAGATGACTCGGGGCGTTACAGTATCATGAGAGAACCAATAAGCTCTTCAAGTTTGAGAAATTTCAGATCTCGAGCTTCTTGTATGGCTGTTACTTTTGGTTGCCAGGCTCTTGGTAGGCACCGAAGGATCTTTCTCACAAGTTCCTCACCTGAATAAATCTTACTGAGAGCTTTTAAACCATTAGTAATGTTAGTGAACCGAGTAAACATAGATGAAATAGACTCATCCTTTAACATGGTAAACAGTTCATACTCGTGTACTAACATGCTCATTTTACTTTCCTTTACTTGGTTTGTTCCCTCGTGTTTGACCTCTAATAAATGCCATATCTCATGTGCACTATCACATCCTTGAACCCTATTAAACTCATCTCGATTCAGTGCACAGTATAGAGTATTTATAGCTTTGGTATTTAGACTAAGATTTTTCTTATCGGACTCTGTTAATTCATGAGAGTCCTTCGGAATAGTAATTCCATTTTCAGTTTTCATGGCCTTGAAAGGGCCATTCTCTATTATATTCCAAATATCATAGTCCATGGCTTGAACGAATATTCTCATTCTTGCCTTCCAGTATACATAATCACTGCCATAAAAAAAAGGAGGTCTATTAATAGCTTGTCAATCTACGTGTGTGGAGTTTGTGTTGAATGCCATTGAATGAATAACACAGTATTTTCTAAATAACAGCTTAGACAATATACAACCTTTCTCTGATACCAATTGTAGGATCGATATTGTCTAAGAGGGGGGGTGAATTAGACCTTTTAAATTTGTTTTCTTAATCTAGTTGCTTTCTCTCTAGTATGCGATTACTCGATTTACAGTAAACACACAAGCAATAAAAGTAAAGAGAGAGAAACAATAACACCAGAGTTTTTACGTGGTTCGGCCAAAACCTGCCTACGTCCACGCTTCAAGGTTTCCCCCTTGAAGATCCTTTCCTTCTCCTCAGAGAAAAACCAGATCGCACTTCACGGGCGTCGATCTACAGCCTTTTACAACAACATGATTGTTCTTCACGGGCGACAATTCACTACCTTTTACGCAATCGTAAGTTTATAAGGTCTATGTCGTCCTGTATTTAGTCTACAGTCTTCTCGTCAAAGTTCACCTAGTAATCCTTCTTACCCAACTCTTACTATGCTCTTTTTCCTCTATTTTCCAACCTACTTTGATATATCGCACACTTATTACAGTAAAACCCTTATTCTATACTACATCTTCACTCTAATGTTTTAACCTCATTAACTGTTGAGATAAAACTCTACTTGAAACAGCTGAAGGTTGGGCAGTTTCCTCTACTCCAGTCAGGGCAAGCATCTTTAATGTAGCATTTTTCTGATCTCTACCCGATTGGTCCCTGCCCAGCTTTGGGCAATCCTTGACATAGTGGCCAATCACACCACATCAAAAGCACTTATCTATGTCCAATCTACAATCACAATAGTGCTCCTTCTGGCATTCGGGACACAGAGATTTTCGAGAAGTTCCTCGTACGCGCTTTTGTCGGCTTTGTTTGGTTTCCTCCCTGCTCATCCTCTTCGTACCGCGGTTATTGGGAGCGACCACTCCTTGGGTCCTTGGGCTTTCCCGGTTTGTCAATATCTCGATCTGTCGAGATTGCCTATCTATATGTTGCACTTGTCGGTCTAAGTGTTGGGACTGCTGGGCAATAACATCCCTCAATATGTCTATGATGTCGTTTCTCGCATCCCTATCGTTATCTTTACGAACCATTTTTGAAATCCTATAAAAATTGAAGAACAACAAATCTAAGAAATTAAAAGAAAACTTAAAAATGTACTTACAGTTGAGGAAAGATGTCCGCGTAGTGGCTGTGCAGTCGAGCAGTCTACATAACCGTTTTTAAAACCCGGGAGCTCTGATACCATAACTGTAACGACCTTTAAACCTAACCCTTAATTTCCCGTATAAATTTTTTTTTTTTATTCTTATAATTCTAAGTTTATCATCTAAGCTGAAAACATTTGAAAATCATTAGATAAAACGTATTAAGGTAAAGAAAACCATAGAAAACACTTATTTAAAACTTAAAACAATTTGTAAAACAATTTAAATCGTCAGCCAAAGCACAAAGGGGCAGAAGGGACAATTGTCCCAAAAATGCCAGGGGCGATCGATTTATAAAATTTAAAAGTTAAAAGCAGCAGATTACATAAGGGTGTGAAGTCAATAATTCCTCTCGGTTTTCTTAAGTTCGAACAGTGAAAGACAACTTTTCATTCTATCGGGTTTGAACAACAAAACAGAAGGCAGACGTGAACTGTCATGACCCTAACACTGTACCCAATTCCCCGTACATATATATATATATACAGCGGAGGAGGGATCGACTATCAAAGTATCAATAGAGTAACAAATAGAAATAAGAAATTATATTAAACAAGAGAAACTTACAAGTAGAGAGAGCAAGCAAACTAGAGTTTTTCAGGAGAGAGAAGGCAAACTCTAAAAAAACTTGAGAAGAAATGAAAATTAAGGCTCCTTTATATAGAGGAGGAGCTTACAAGCAAACAAAAACTAAAACGTCATGGATGACGTATGAAAACACTAGCTAGTGGAGCTAGTGGATGTACTATTAGTGCTAGTGGAAGCACTATTTGAATTAGTGGATGTACTGTTGGGGTCCACTACTTTTGGAAATGTCTGGCACCAGGCTGACGTTGGAAACTTTGGATATTGGATAGCTGGATTCCATTCCTTCCACTTGGTAGCTTCAATTTTGTAATTGGATCCTTCTAGAAATGAATCCATATTTCGTAAAAGGTATTCGGAAGGTGGTTTTGGAATAGGAGGTTGAACTCTTTCCCTCCAAGTCCTCCAAGTATGAGGATTTGTCATTTAATATTTCCTGCAGAAGTTTGTAATTTAACCCATAACTCGTAGTCCTCAGGGGTCATTAGTTTTCTTCTGGCTAAATCACATTTGTACTCAGCATATTCCTCTGGGCTTTTGTTATTTTTCTTTGCCCATTTATTCCTCTTTTTGCACCATCTTCGGTATTTGCGAACTCCTTTCGCAACATTAGCTTTGATTTGATCCAAAGCATCTTGGACAAATCTGTTTGGTCTAAGAGGCCTAGGCGCCATTGGCTAAGGTCTCCATCTGATAATTCGATGAAGTTCATCAATATGAACATTACTCCGATTATGATATTTTGAAATAGGGAAAGGTCTTCCCCAAGGAATTCGATAGGCTGCTGCATCAGCTCTTTCTCTTCGTAAAAGTGCCTCTTCCCAGGCTGCATTCCATGGATCAAAAGCCATTAGAGAATTTTCTTTTTTCCCCTTTCTTCGACAGTAGTTGTATTGAGAACACTCAATAAGAGAATTGAAAAGATCCTCTTCAGTTGGAATGATATCTTCAGGATTTTGAGATTCGCCTGGTAAAACCTGAAAGCGATTTGATCCTGAAATCATAGAAGTATCAGAATCTGAATTAGAAAACTCTTCTTCGTCTGAGTCATTTGAATAAAACATTTGGCCTTTTAGAGTTTCCAAAAGTTTTGTATAACATTCCTGTTTTGATAAACCAGGAAATTGTAATTTGATATCCTTTTTCATTGTTTGAACCAGATTCAAAGATTTCTTCTTTGAATTATTGGAAATAGACGTAGCAGCTTTTGCTTTATTGATTTGAATGGCATCAATTATTTTGGAATAACACTGCTCAATGTCATATCTCGACCACCATTTGACATAAAAGCTTCTTTGGAGTTCTGGAATACCTAAGTGATCTGTATCCAGCTCAAGATTCCACTGCCAAATCCAATTGATTTGGAATTCGGTAAAGAACCATAATAAAGCTTTGCCTTTGAACATAAACCTTTTATCTTGGAAATCTGGATGAGTATCAAACCATGATTGGAATTGATCTTGGATCTTTTTTGGTAGAATATCAAACTCAGGAGAGTGACTTTGCCACCAATGTAGAAACCAGTTTGAAAATTGATCCTCTGTTTTTAGAATTTCTGGATTCATAGTAAAAAACCATGAATGATTCATTTTGGGATTTTGATAAAGAAACACATGAGACCAAGCTTGAATGTAGTCCTAATAGTTGTAGGTTTGCTCATTGTTTTTTGTAGTTGTTTTCCTCGGAGTGAAAACATTCAATCCCTATTCCTGTGGATGAATAATTCGAATAATGTAGCACTTTGAATGAGTCATTGTACTTTTGATATCTCTTTCATCAACATAATTATGTTGGATTTGAACAGAATTTGTATCAATTAGAATAGCTTCATAATAGAACCGAAGCTTTCCCTCCATAATTGGATAATGCTGGCTTCCCATATAGATTGAGAATAATATCTCAATCAAGCATCTTTTTGATTGAGAATAATATCTCTATTTTAAAGTGTGAGTATAGACTCAGCCACTGATTTTTTGATAAGTTGTGGTCCATTCTCAAGTAGGACTTCTTTTGCAGTTCGATTTGAAATATCATCTCTAGATGATGATGCGTTTTCCCCTAAAGTGGGAAACTCTTTTTGAAATAAGGCATTTGAAATACGATTGGTATTGCTACCACGACCACGAGGTCTCCCTCTAGGTCTCCCCCTCACTGGGGTGAACATCCTGCAAGAATTCTCGGGTTAGAAAATCAGGAAGAGAATTATCAATGCCTTTGATATGTTCGATAGTAAAATCGAAAACAGAAAGCTCTGCTTGCGATCTGGCAAAAATCTGTTTTGAAACTAAATGTTTAACATCTTTAGTTAAAATCTGTTTTGCAGAAGAACAATCAACTCTTAAAACAAAATGTTTGTTGAGTAAATCATCTTGAAATTTTGTAATACATTTGACAATTGCTAAGACTTCTTTTTTGACAGTAGAATAATTCTTTTGAACAGGTTTCCAAACACCAGAAGTAAATCTGACTAGTTCTGATTTGGAATTATTGGGATTGATTTGTTTGAGAATACCTCCATAACCTGTCTCGGAGGCATCAGTTTCGACAATCTTTTCCCATTCTGGTTTGGAAAGAGATAAACAAGGTAATTTTTGAGCTTTTACCTTTATTCGCTGAACAGCTTCTGTATGTTGCTGTGTCCAAGGACTTGGATTTTTTCTTAATCTTTGATATAAAATAGCAGTATCCTGTGCTAAATTTGGATAAAAATCTCCTAGATAGTTAAGACTTCCTAAAAATCTTTGAAGTTGTTTTTTATCAGTAATTTCATTAGGAAATTTAGAAGCAAATTCAATACTTCTATTAATTGGAATTATTGTACCTTGATGCACATTATGACCAAGGAATCTCACAGTAGTTTGAAAAAGTTTTAATTTTGCAGCAGATACTACTAGACCATTGGTTTTCATAGCATCTTTAATAATTCTCAGATGTCTGAAATGTTGATCTATTGAATTTGAAAATACCAGTATATCATCTATATAGACAATACAGAATTTGGAGTATTTTGAAAAAATATCATTCATGATATGTTGGAATTCAGAAGGAGCATTTTTGAGTCCAAAAGGCATTACATTCCATTCGTAATGACCAAAAGGAACTACAAATGCAGTTTTGTAACGGTCTTCTTTGGCAATCTGAATTTGCCAATAACCTGATTTGAGATCAAATTTGAAAAAGATTAAAGCAGATTGTAATCTGTCTAATAAATCTTTTTTATTTGGAATGAGATATCTTATCCATTTGAGAACATCATTCAAAGGTTTGTAATTGATGACAAGGCGGGGAACACCACGCTCGTTTTCAGCATTTTTGTTTACATAGAAAGCAGTACAACTCCAAGGAGATTGACTGGGTTGAATTAGCTTTTTATCTAGTAAACTTTGAATCTCTTCTTGACACAATTTGAGATATTCTTGTTTCATTTGACTTGGTCTTGCCTTAGTTGGAATTGATTTTTCATCAAAATTGGAAATGTAGGGTAAAGAAACAATATGTCTTTTTCTTTCCCAGAAAGTATTTGGAACTGTATGACAAACTTCAGTTTGAAATTGAGATTCAATAATTTTGATTTTATTGGCAATTTGAAAATCTTTAAGTTGTTCTTCTATTTTGAGAGAATGAATTTCTGATTGAAGAAAACTGAATTGTTGAATTTTTATTTGAGAAAAGTTTTTTAACTCATTTAGTATCTTAACCACAGGGTCAGATACAAATGGATAAAGAACTTGAGTATTTTGAACTGTTGCCAGAATACCATCTTGGTTGATAATAATGGGCATGATCTGTTGGAGAAAAGGAGTGCCTAGAATGACTTTATGATTTAAGTCTTTTACTAGCAGAAAAGTAGTTGGAAGACATACCTGTTCATTACATATAATCGCATTGGATAATTTGAAATTGACTTTGATTTTACTGCCTCCAGCAGTAGTCAAAGTTTGAGCTGTTTTTTCGAAATACTTTGTTGGAATGAATCCTTCTTGAATACAATTTATGTTTGCTCCACTATCCACAAGAGCAGTGATTTTGGAAATTTCATATTCATGTTATATTAATAAAGAGATTTCAATATACCATTTTTGAAATAAAATTCGATTAATATTATTCAAGGATTCAAAATTATCCTGAATTGGAGAATTGATTGATTGTTCATTTTGGGAATTTGAAACATACTCTTCTAATTTAGAAATTTTTATATCAGAAATAATTTGATTATTTCTAAGATTTTTTATTTCTGTTTTGAGATCATTGACTTCTTTATGTAAGTCTTGGATAGTAATTGGAGAAATTTTTTGAATGTGATCTATTCTATTAAATACTTCTTGGATACTGTAGTATTTAGGTTTGAGAATAAATTCAGGTTCTTTTGGATTATGCACTTGAGTTTGCATAAGATTTGAAATTAATTTGATCCTTAAATTGGGATCGGGAATTTGATCAATGTTTTTGAGAATATCTTCCTGTTCTTGAGTAAGAACATTTAAAGATAATTTTTGAATTTGATTGCAGCATTGCTTAGTGCACTCTGCCTCAGATGATGAGGTAGACATATCATCATAATTTGGATTGGAATTATTTGAAAAATCTTCATCTGAAGATTCTAAGAATAATTTGGAAAGCTGATTGCGAGTTTGTTCATCATGAACTAATTCATGTAATTTTTGGGCTTTGAAACATTTGTTAGCATAGTGACCTGGTTGTCCACATTTGAAACATTTGATTTGAGATTTGGGCCTGGGCCTTTTACGCGGTCCATAACGTTTTCTTTTTGGATGATTAGTCAATTGGGGATTATTTGATATGAATGGTTTTGCTTTAAATCTTCTTTTCTTATTTTTGTAAGATTTATAAATTTAAGATTTATGATGTTTGGATTTATCCTTTTGTCTTTTAGGATATTGAATTGGAATGTCATAGGCAAATTGTTGACAAAATTCACATATTTCTTGTTTGCCAGTGAGGTTTTGTTTTTTCAATTGGTATTGTAATTTCATATCGTTACATAATGATATACCTTGTTGGAGACAAATACTGACAAGATGGCCATAAGTAAGATTATCCCAATGAATATTTTGACCAGAATTCATGTCGGTTAATTTTTGTTTGACTCTATTGGCAAATTGAGGAGGTAAGCCCTCAATAAATTTGGATTTCCAATAAGGAGCATTTGCATCAGTTCTTTGAAGAACTTTGGTAATGAAAACATCTTTATACCAACGAAAATTGGTTAAAGATCCACATTTGAGATTTGGCAACAATTCTGTTCCTCTTTCATGACGTTGTTCAATTGAACCAACGAAATAAAAGATAATAGATTGGATAAGTGTATAAACACTATCTTGTTGGGGAGGAGTATGACTCGATGAAGGAGTCTCTAATTTGACAGCATTGATGATTTCATTTCTTTGAGAAAGAGTGAGAATATTGTCCCACCAACCTTTGAGACCACCAGTGAAACCACTGATAATAAAGATAGCAATATCTTTATCTGAATTTTGAGATGCACGACATACACTTGCATACATCATCATTTTGTGAAGAACTTCATAGATTTGATATTCAGATAAACTATCTATGTTCCATTCATAAATAGTTTTGGCCGAGTAGGCTGTCTGACTTTTGAAAAAGTTTTCTTCCCAAAGAAGATCAGGAGGTGTTGGTCTAGGATAATAAGCTCTCCTAAATAAATCACTTCCTAGATTATCTTTGTATTTAATTCGATTTAGAGATAAATTTTGAATATCCATTGAAGGATCCTCATATTTTGGAAAAGCAATTTGCATTTCATGAATCTTTTCTAGATCAGAATCTAACTCAGATTCACTAGAAGATTCTGTAGTTTGATAGCTGATAATGGAAAGATTAACATGCTTTAATCTTTTCACTAATTCATCCATGAACTCATTATCTTTGTTCGGATTTTTGAAATTGAAATTTGAAAGGAATATAGGAGGTTGGATATCAGGTTTACTGATAATTAATTCCTTTGAACCAGAAGAAGATGTTCCAGTTTCTTCTGTTTTAACTGTTTTTTCTTCAGTTAATTTGTCAATTTGTTTATCAATCCTTTGAAGTTAATTACCAATAGTTCTTAGATGAATATTGGTATAATTGATTTGCTTATTAAGGGTGGATTCAATGACCACATCCTTATCTTTGGAAGACGTATCTACTAAAGGAATTGCTTCAATAGTAGATGTCTGATCTTGATTGGTAAGTTTGATTGGCTCAAAAGGAGGATGGACAGATTTGATAGATCCTGTCTTTGTATGCCAATTAATTTGAAATTTTTCATATTCTTCTAACATTGATATAGAAGAAGATTGATTTGGAATATACTCATTCCAGAACCATTGTTGGAAAAGTTGAACCTTTTGTTGCTTTTGGAGATAAGCATAAAAAGTTTCTTTTATAATTTGAAATTGAGAAGATTGGTAAATGGTAGGAAGCCATTTACGAAATATCTCATTTGAAGGATTTTGATATTCTTTACTCAGAATTTCCCTATTAATAGATCCTGGAGAAAAATCTATTAATTCTTTATTTGAAGTGGAAATTGTCATTAATTGACCATTTGGAATTTGATATTGATAAGAATACTCAGATTCATTATAAGATTCGTTATCAGATTCGATATCAGATTCGTATTCAGTATCTGAATCAGATTGGTAATAATAATCTTCCATTAAAGATTAAAATTCATTTCAGATGCTGTTGGAGAATTAGCATTTAAAGATTGGTCATCCTTTTGACCAAATTTGGGATGTTTGGAATCTTTGTAAATCCCATGAGGGACTTGTTCCTTGGCAATTTGTAATTCTTCAATGTTTGGTAATTGAGTATCCAATTGGGAAACTGAATGTCTTGAACTAGAAGGATCTAGTGTCCTATAAGGAGGAAAGCTAGATCTAGATGAGAAACTTCTAGACAAGGAAATTCGTTTTGTAACTTCTGGAGTAAATTTGATTTCAATATCTCCATCTTCTTTTTTAATAATTTGATCAATTTGAGAGTTAATACTGGGTTTAGGCAGTATTTGATTTGGAAGATTCCAGGTATTTGGAAAAGTAACTTCTTCGCAGTCTATGAGACGAGGAATAGCCACATTTGTGGACAATAGATTACTTTCTATTACCATGGTTTTACCTGAGATTTCTCTCAAAATGGCATTTGGACACAAAGTATTCATTACTTTGTAATTGATTCGATAAATTACTGCAATGGTTTCTGATCCTGGAAGAAAATCATAACCTTGTGTTTGAATGTTTAAGGTGATAGCCTCAAACAGATTGGGATCTGTCAATGACAGATTAAGATTTGGAAATACATTGAAGTATATTGGACCATGACAAAGACTTGTTTGAATAACTCCCATAAGAGAATTTTTGAAGTTTTGATTCCTAGCATCTCTAAGATTTGCAAGAATACTAGCATTTAAACCTGGAAGGGTTAAAGGTTTAAAAGCAATTTGAATTAATCCTATATGGATATATTTATATTTTTGAAAATATTTTTGAATGTCTTTTAAACTTAAAAGTTTAATAGTTTTATTTGTTGAATCTAAACAAAGAGTTTGTTCAGATATTTTGATAGCATTTTTGAAAAGGAATTCAAAGGTTCCTAATTTGTAAATATCTTTTGTATCGACTTCTGGAATAGTCCATTTGTTTAATTGAAATTTTTGATTAACTTCAATTATTTGCTCATTTTTAGTAGATTCATTTAATAATTTGGAAAAATCAAAGATATTCATTTTTTAGAAATGTTAATTCATTCATGAATAAGCTAGCATATTTTAAATCTAATCTCAAGAATTTAATTTGAAATAAGATAATAAACCTTATTGATAATTGATTCTCCTCGTATTGATTTCATTAATAATACCATATTGATTTATTGATAACACCTTATTGTTCTCCTAACTTAAACTATGCAGATTCACGATTTACCCATATCAACACAACCCATCTTAGAAAGATAAATTTCATAATATTGTAGAACAATTATCTCATCAAATCACGTTAAATGGGTGTAAACGCCTTCACGCCTATCCCCGGCAAACACGGCAACAACCCCGACGTAATCATTTAAGACACAATTATACAATATTATCAAACCTTAGTGTTAATACTGTACGCAGAGCTACACAGCCATCATTAGAAAAACTTATTGGTGAAACCAACTTATCTTATTGGTAAAATCAAATCATCTTATTGAGAAGAATAAATCATCTTATTGGTTATTACCAATATCAAATTAAATTGATAAGATTACTCTTAAAATACTAAAGCATTATTCACTCCATGAATTAACAATTTTCTAGCCTAACATCCAGGCTCTGATATATATATATATATATATATATCTAAGCGGAACATAAACCGGAATCGGAATTGAAGTCTATGTTTTAAATCGTTTAAAACAAAACCATTTATAAACTTTAAAACAATTAAAAACAATTTAATTAAAACATAAAATAATTGATTAAAACAACTAAAATCGATCACAGGGACAAAAATGGAGTTTCGCTCCCAATATACAGGGGCGATTGCAACAGGCGAATGTTCGCCTGTTGCATATCGCCTGTGGCGATTGATCGCCACAGTTTGTGGCGATCAATCGTCACACCCTCTGGATTTCTCCAGAGGGTGGCGACTCGATCGCCACGCTTGGCGACTGTTCGCCAAGCGTTCTGCCTTCCCTCTCCCATTCACTTCATCCTTCCCCTTTCATTCCTTTTCTCCTGCACCAATTACACACACATCACAATTCAATATCTCCTTAACACTTCATTACCAACAAATACAACATTCATCATAAGAACTTAACCCAATCAAAACCGAACATTCACGCGCTCTCGTAACCTAGTCCAAAACCGACTCATAACGTATTTAAAACTAAGTACAGTTCCCTGAAAACGGACTGCGTAGATACATTCGAAAACTATACATTTCCTCCTGTTTTAAATCACCTATAATTCAAATAAAACTTTACCAAATCAGTTTATAAACAGGTTTTCAAAGCGTTTAAAACCTCAAAAGTAAACCTATCCACTATCAGATCCAATGTAACACCCGAAAAATTTAAATAACGCATATAGGCTTATGATTATGGTTAAGGTAATTAAAGTGAAGTACTATTTGTTATTGGTTAGAAGGGAGAAAAGAGTTTGGAAAATTCAAAACCAAAAAGAATTGTTTGAAAAGTCAAAGCACAATTGGACCAATAGAAAATTAGTTAGAAAAATTGAATGAAAGGAGAGAAAGGAGTAGCCAATCACGTTGGAAATGAAAGGAGAAAAAGGGGATGGGTTGTTATTATAATTAAGTGAAATGTTGGTGTAAAAATGAAAAGTAAAAAGATGGTTTTATAAATTAAAAGAAAGTGAAGGAGAAAACATCAAAAACCCTTCTTCTTCCCCTTGCTCTCCACGGTCCTTTGGCAGCCATTGAAGTGTATCTCCTTCCTTCAATCTTCTATTTTCTCAAGCTTTAAGGTAAGAGTTTAAGTGGGTTTTATGTTTGATGCAACTTAGGGTTGATTTTTAGTGTTTTGATGGAGTTTGTGTGAGTTTTAGTTAGGGTTTGGAAACCCTAGCTTGAGAGCTCCGAAATTTGGGTTCTTTGATGAGTGTTCTTCTTAGTTTTGGTTATTTAAGTTTTAGATAGATTAGTTTAGGTTGATTTTAAAGATAGAGTGAAGATTGGAGTTGAATTTGGAAAAAAAATGGTTTTGTGCAAAAGGTGGCCGATTCTGTTGGCTGGAGTTTCGGTTTGGTTATTGAATTGGTTTGGTTAATTTAAGCATTTCAATGGATAGTAGACGTGTAGAGCTTTCCGAGTTGGGGTGGCACGTCAAAATCCGTTGAAAAATGAGGAAGTTATGGCCGTTTAAAGTTGGACGTCGGTAAAGTTCATAAAAATCGGGTTTGTGTGTTTAATTGTGAGATTGTTTGAGTGTTGGTTAGTTTTAGGTTAAAAGTGATGGATAGTTTAAGTTAGTTACAGTTTTAGAATCCTTTAGCGTGTTACTAAGTAACTTTTCGTTATTTGTTAGGTGATCGCACGTGTGATTTGACTGGTGGAAGTGGAAGTGAGAAAGCAATTACCGAGACGCCAGATAAGTAGTGGATGTGTGCCTTTTGCCTTCGGGCCTACACCACAGAACGGTAGGGACAATTGTTTGTTTGTTGATTGTATGGCTGCTTTGTTTTGTTTTTGTTGAGCACTACGAAATGAACGAGAGTTTAGCATGTTTGAATTGTGTGGATGAAATGTAAGATATACAACAGTGTGATAGGCAACTGTGTCTCGAGTGCTACTGTAACGCCCCAAGTTATCTGAACCCGATCCGTTACTCAAGACTAAAAACCTCATTCGTATATTTTAAAACTTCACTTTTGACATAAACTAAAATCTCAAAATATTTAAATCTTACAGCGGAAATCATTTTATTAGCAATGGAGTTAAAACAAAACTATAAATCATCGTTTGGAGGGTAAAAAGGCAATCGACAAATAGAGAATAAAGTTTCAAACCATGGGATACTGGAGAAGTCGCAGAAGTCAAGCGCTTCTGCCGATGGATAAAGTCAACGGAAGGAGCAGTAACATGCTTCTACCGATGACGTGTGCAAACAAGGACTCCACTCGGTAGACTGCATCTACCGATGACGTCGACACGACTCAATCTGCCAATGAAGTCAACACAACTTCATCTGCCGATGAGGTCAACACAAATAACGCGTCTCCATCTTCCGATAGACAAACACGCGACATCTACCGATAACAACAATACGACGTCGACACGACTCAATCTGCCGATGAAGTCAACACAACTTCATCTGCCGATGAGGTCAACACAAATAACGCGTCTCCATCTTCCGATAGACAAACACGCGACATCTACCGATAACAACAATACGACTCCTTCCGATAGAATTAAAGTGTACTCTAATCTGCCGATGGACTATATCTGCCAACAGAATGACAAAACACGCTACATCTGCCGATAGACAGCATCTACCGGTAGATTCAAAGTAATCACCCTAAACAAGGGACATCACTACTTACCGGAAGGACTCGTAAAATCGACTGAAAACCTTCAGACAACCAAATTTTCATGAAAACACTAATCAAATCAGCAAAACACAGTTAAACCATCAATTCGTCATTTCCAGTAAAATCTTAAAAAAAAAAATCATTTTTAACCAAACTCAAACCATAGTCACTAAAGTACTCAGAAATTGCTAATCTGAAACAAGTATTCTCAACCTAACACATACAACCATTGATTAAACCGCCTCAACAGATTGCCCAACCGATGCATGGATGTGCTCCCCCCAACCAGCCTAGTCTTCAAACTGTTCTGTAAACACACCTTCGGTAACTTCTTCACCTACATCACAAAACTCATCTATTAGCCTAATGCTAAGCAAGTAAAGCAATGGATGAAATGAATCGATGACACAATAATTTTCCCTAAACATGCAATTTCTACTTTCTCATCTCAGTTGCATTCAAATTTGTTCTCTGTTGATCCCTCTGTACGATGGGAAAGTGGATCAGTCATCCCCCAAAGCATACATCCTCTGATCTCAATTAAGGGGCGGATTAATTCCCTTAACAGTTAACTGATCTGATCCCCCTGTAGGATTGGGAAGTGGATCATTTTTCCCAAAACCTCAATCCTCTGTTCTCAGTTAAGGGGCGGATTAATCCCCCTTAACAGTTGTTCTGTTCATCCTGCTCACACATGCCATACCGTTTCATGAAAATACATTTTCGTAGTCGTTCAAAAACATGATGCATGACAACTGAAAATAAGCATACAAACATGCATGACACCTATTGTTTTGTGATGTAGGCCCGAAGGCACAAACAAACTTTACTTACCTGGATTCTTGGCGGGTGCTCGGCTAGGAGCTTCTTCGGGACCTTTCTCACCTAGAACATAAACAGAACATTAAGCCAGTCCTTTCTACACCTCATTCTACAGCATTCAAAGAAACCTAAGGGATAGTTGGGAGTTCTAATCGCTCGGCATTCATGGTTCTATGCTAAACTCGAAACCACTCACATTCAGAATAAAATACGAAATACACAACTACAATCCTCCACGCTATTGTCTTCAGATACTAAATCAGTAGAAATCGAGGTAGAAACTCACCTAGATCCGCGAATGGGATCGGAGAGAAATCGCTGGGAGAGCTCTGGTGACTTGAGCTAAAATCCGAGAGTGAGAGTGAGAGTGAATAGTGGCGGCTACTTCCATAAATTCTTCATTAAATAGGTTATCCACTAATAAATTCTAATTACCATATTACCCTTACTTACTCACTCATTAACCTAATAATTTTTCACTCAAACTCAACCACGAAATGCACTTAATTGATTGATCAGTCATTTGATTTAAATAAAGTCGGGTGCTACAGCTACTCGAGAGGTACGCAACTGTGTCTCGGGTGCTACTCGAGAGGTACGTAACTGTGTCTCGGGTGCTACTCGAGAGGTACGCAACTGTGTCTTGAGTGCTACTCGAGAGGTACGCAACTGTGTCTCGAGTGCTACTCGAGAGGTACGCAACTGTGTCTCGAGTGCTACTCGAGAGGTACGCAGCTGTGTCTCGGGTGCTACTCGAGAGGTACGCGACTGTGTCTCGAGTGCTACTCGAGAGGTACGCAACTGTGTCTCGGGTGCTACTCGAGAGGTATGCAACTGTGTCTCGAGTGCTACTCAAGAGGTACACAACTGTGTCTCGGGTGCTACTCGAGAGGTAGCAACTGTGTCTCGAGTGCTACTCGAGAGGTACGCAACTGTGTCTCGGGTGCTACTCGAGAGGTACGCAACTGTGTCTCGGGTGCTACTCGAGAGGTACGCAACTGTGTCTCGAGTGCTACTCGAGAGGTACGCAACTGTGTCTCGAGTGCTACTCGAGAGGTACGCAACTGTGTCTCGAGTGCTACTCAAGAGGTACGCAACTGTGTCTCGGGTGCTACTCGAGAGGTACGCAACTGTGTCTCGAGTGCTACTCGAGAGGTACGCAACTGTGTCTCGAGTGCTACTCGAGAGGTACGCAACTGTGTCTCGAGTGCTACTCGAGAGGTACGCAACTGTGTCTCGAGTGCTACTCGAGAGGTACGCAACTGTGTCTCGAGTGCTACTCGAGAGGTACGCAACTGTGTCTCGAGTGCTACTCGAGAGGTACGCAACTGTGTCTCGAGTGCTACTCGAGAGGTACGCAACTGTGTCTCGGGTGCTACTCGAGAGGTACGCAACTGTGTCTCGGGTGCTACTCGAGAGGTACGCAACTGTGTCTCGGGTGCTACTCGAGAGGTACGCAACTGTGTCTCGAGTGCTACTCGAGAGGTACGCAACTGTGTCTCGAGTGCTACTCGAGAGGTACGCAACTGTGTCTCGAGTGCTACTCGAGAGGTACGCAACTGTGTCTCGGGTGCTACTCGAGAGGTACGCAACTGTGTCTCGGGTGCTACTCGAGAGGTACGCAACTGTGTCTCGAGTGCTACTCGAGAGGTACGCAACTGTGTCTCGAGTGCTACTCGAGAGGTACGCAACTGTGTCTCGAGTGCTACTCGAGAGGTACGCAACTGTGTCTCGAGTGCTACTCGAGAGGTACGCAACTGTGTCTCGGGTGCTACTCGAGAGGTACGCAACTGTGTCTCGAGTGCTACTCGAGAGGTACGCAACTGTGTCTCGAGTGCTACTCGAGAGGTACGCAACTGTGTCTCGGGTGCTACTCGAGAGGTACGCAACTGTGTCTCGGGTGCTACTCGAGAGGTACGCAACTGTGTCTCGAGTGCTACTCGAGAGGTACGCAACTGTGTCTCGGGTGCTACTCGAGAGGTACGCAACTGTGTCTCGGGTGCTACTCGAGAGGTACGCAACTGTGTCTCGGGTGCTACTCGAGAGGTACGCAACTGTGTCTCGAGTGCTACTCGAGAGGTACGCAACTGTGTCTCGAGTGCTACTCGAGAGGTACGCAACTGTGTCTCGAGTGCTACTCGAGAGGTACGCAACTGTGTCTCGAGTGCTACTCGAGAGGTACGCAACTGTGTCTCGGGTGCTACTCGAGAGGTACGCAACTGTGTCTCGAGTGCTACTCGAGAGGTACGCAACTGTGTCTCGGGTGCTACTCGAGAGGTACGCAACTGTGTCTCGGGTGCTACTCGAGAGGTACGCAACTGTGTCTCGAGTGCTACTCGAGAGGTACGCAACTGTGTCTCGAGTGCTACTCGAGAGGTACGCAACTGTGTCTCGGGTGCTACTCGAGAGGTACGCAACTGTGTCTCGGGTGCTACTCGAGAGGTACGCAACTGTGTCTCGAGTGCTACTCGAGAGGTACGCAACTGTGTCTCGAGTGCTACTCGAGAGGTACGCAACTGTGTCTCGGGTGCTACTCGAGAGGTACGCAACTGTGTCTCGAGTGCTACTCGAGAGGTACGCAACTGTGTCTCGAGTGCTACTCGAGAGGTACGCAACTGTGTCTCGAGTGCTACTCGAGAGGTACGCAACTGTGTCTCGAGTGCTACTCGAGAGGTACGCAACTGTGTCTCGAGTGCTACTCGAGAGGTACGCAACTGTGTCTCGGGTGCTACTCGAGAGGTACGCAACTGTGTCTCGAGTGCTACTCGAGAGGTACGCAACTGTGTCTCGAGTGCTACTCGAGAGGTACGCAACTGTGTCTCGAGTGCTACTCGAGAGGTACGCAACTGTGTCTCGAGTGCTACTCGAGAGGTACGCAACTGTGTCTCGAGTGCTACTCGAGAGGTACGCCAAGACTTGGGCGCCAGTCGGAGATGCACGGGGCGTGCCGGTGCGGGCAGTTGTCGGGGCGTCTGGATCACTGTCCCTTCTTTCGGGTATTTTGTGGGAATGTTGTGGATAGTTTTATTTGTAAAGGTTTTGTTTTGAAATAGATTAGAATGGTGGAAAGTTTTAGTACTTGGTTTCGTAAATATTTTCGTACTCACCTGATGGTGTTATGAATTTATTATGTTTGGAATTGAAGATGTTTAAATCACAGGTTTTGGGTTTATCGAATTTTAGGCGTTATGCCGTTCGTTTTGATTTTAAACCAAACGACGTCGGGTTTAAGTTAGCTATTTTTATTAATATCCGTTTTAAGTCGGTTTTCAAAAATATTCACGGGATTGGAAAAGTCAAGTGTCGGGGAGGTATGGTTAAAGTTTCGTGATTTTTGGAGGTGTCGGGCTCGTAGAAAAGTGTAGAAAGGTTGGGAAAGTCAAGAAAAGTCAAAACAGGGTGTTTTGGGACGTTTTTGGTCGAAAATACCCTAGCCGGCCCGACCGATCGGGCATGAGTCACGATCGATCGCGGCCGAGGTCAATTTTGGTGAAAATAGCCCGAGCGGGCCCGATCGATCGGGCCCAAAATGCGACAGATCGCGGTTGGCACCTGCGGGGCGCGCCCAGCGCGCAGGCGGGCGCGCAGCTTGACCCGACATTTCATGACGTATTTTAAACGTATTTTGGGCCCATTTTCCAATAAATTTTGAGGGTTCGAAAAACCCAAAAATGAGTCATAAAATTTACGAAAATTATTATAAACGATGTTTTAAACGCGGGTTTGGTTAGCAATGTAGCGCTCCGAGCCAGGGTGGGTTCGGGGGCGTTACATCCAAACATCCTTCTAAATAGATGCTATAAATCAAAATTTTGTAAAAACAAAGACGAGCACAAATTTGTGGAGATAGTCATAGAAGATCTCATTCATTAGAGATTGGAATGTGCCCGTAGCATTTGCCAACCCAAATGGCATGAACTTATAGACCACGACGAGTTTCAAACATTGTCTTATAATAATTGGATCACATACATGGATTTGGTGATATTCCACCCTAAGATTGATTTTCCAAAAAACTGTAGACCTGTAGTTCATCGATCAACTCATCAATAAGGGAAATAAGAAATTTATCTTTAATCACGATGGAGTTGAGATGTCCGCATAAACACCATTGGTCGTCCTCGTTTTGACTAAGAGAGTTTGAAATGCAAAAGGTTATTGCTAGGTGTGATAGTATCCTTTTGTATTATATGTTGAACCAATCGTTCAGTCTCTAATCTTTGAGTAAAAGGGCAATGAAATGACCTTATCTTGAATGACCTACTTTAGTGAGAGTAGTCATGTGATCTTGTGAATGCTTAGGTGTAATCCTTTCTGTAGCTTCCGAGAATTTATCGGCTCAATTATAATGAACTCTTGAGAATTTATAATATGATTGGAAATTTAGTAAAGAGTGTGTTAGTTGTGGGTTAATTAAAGAGATGCAAGGGTATAATAGTAATTTGAAGTTAATAAAAATAAAAGAAAAAGAAGAGGGGAAGAGGCATTCATGTGAAAGGAAAGGAAACCCATTTTCTTCTTCCCTCTTTCTCTCTCTCTCTTTCTCCACGATCGGCAGAAGCTTCCCTCTCTCTCCTCCGACAATTCTCTTTCGATGTCTTCAATCCAAGGTAGGTTTCTCTCTAATTTTTCATGGGTTATTAGTTTTCTAGCTAAAGGAAAGATTTAGGAGTGGATTAGGTTGAGTTTTGTGTGAGATTAAGTTAGGGTTTTTATGTGAGACTTAGAGTTGAACGAAAATTGTTAGAAATTTGTTGAAGTATTCATTTATTGGGTGTTTAAAGATGATTAGAAGATAGTGTGGAGGAATGGTTGAGTTTGGAGGAAACAAAAATTCTGGAGTGTGCAAAGCAGTTCGATTTTTGTGAAAAATGACCTTAGCCAATTGTGTTATTTGGTTAAACGGCCCAGACCTTTTAGAAAGTAGACATCCTAAGGAGTCCGTAGAGCCTTGAATCGTCCAAAACGGATAAACGTAGGATTAGTTACGTGATTTAGAAGTTTGGCAAAAAACGGTGGAATTTTGGGTTTAGTGGTTTTTGGGAGATCTTTTAGCTTTCTTTAGAAGCTTGATGAGTGAATTCTTGAGGAGGATTAAATTGATGGATTGCGTTATGGTTTTTAGGTTTGTATGAGTTCCCGACGTAGCGTACGAGTAAGAGGTTAGCTAAGGAAGCCAGGTAAGTAATATATGTTTGCGTTTTGCCTGAGGGCCTACATCACAAATTGTTAGGAATGTATGTTTGTGGTTCGTGTGTTTGCATTGTATGTTTATTGCGTATGTTGTTGGCATGTATCATGGTTTTTGAAATGTACGTTAGTAGACGAAAATGAGTTTCCATGGTTTTTATCATGGCATGGTACGATGTGAGCGAAACCTAAAGTACGTAAATAAATTAAGAGGGTTGTATGCTTTGCCAGTCTAGAGTGGGACTTGGGCTGGAGGGTGGTATGCTCTGCCAATCCCGAGTGGGACTTGGGCCGAAGGGTGATGTGCTCCGTGAATCCAGAGTGGGACTTGGGCCGGAGGGCGATGTGCTCCGCAAATCTCGAGTGGGACTTGGCTGGAGGATGGAGGTTAAAACTCTGCGGATCCCATAGCGTTGGGCCGGAGGGTAAGAAGGAGAGAATGAACGAATAAAACGAAAACGAGAATGAGTATGAAACGAGATGGTAGAAATTGCATATGTTAGGGTGTGAGATGTTTTAAATCATAAATTGCATTACTTGCTTAGCGTTAGGCTAATAGTCGAGTTTTGTGATGTAGGTGACGAAGACTTAGCAGGTGAGATCCAATAGCATGTTCAGGACTAGGACGGTTGGAGGAGTGCCCCCATGCGAAGATGTGGTTGTCTTGTTAGGGCGGGTTAACCCGGGGTGCAGCTGTGTTTTTGTAACGGCCCCGAACCCGCCCCGGCTCGGTGCGTTACTTTGCAAACAAATCTCGTGTTTAAAACGAAATTTAAAATAATTTTCGATAAATTTTTTACTCGATTTTTGATTTTTTTGAACCCTCGAAAACGTTCAAAAACGGTTGGAAAATGTGCCTAAAATACGTCGGAAAATGTAGGGTTAAAAGAATTTGAAAAAACGAATTTTTTTTAAAAAAACAAATTTTTTTTTTTAAAAAACCGGACTGAACCGGTTTGGGCGGCGCGCTCGCCTGCTGCGCGCAGCAGCAACCCTCGTGCGCCACCGCGCGCGCGAGGCGCTAATCGATCGGCGCAGAGTGCCGATCGATCGGCAACCTCTCTGGTTGCCGAACGCGAGGAACAGTAAAGCGCCGATCGATCGACGCTATGTGTTGCGCGCTCCTGCCGCGCGCGCCTTCCCCTGCCCAGCGCACGCCCCTCTCGGCCAACAGCGCTCCTTCTCACTTTTCCCCAATTTTTTCTCCAAGCCAAACACCTCCAAATTTCCTAAAATTTTTACCATACATTCCCGACATCCCCGACTCTGTGCTTCGTAAAAATCTCGAAAAACCGACTTAAAACGTTTAGTGAAAACAAAGAGACAAAAGAACCTGGCGTTGTTTGTTATAACAAAAAACAGGCAGAATAACGACTGAAATTTCATTAACCAAAACCTGAAATACAAAGTCTTAAAAATCATTCCACAAAACCACCACTAGACACAATCATCCAAAATAGCTAAGAAAAATATCTACAAGACAAAATACCAAAACTCCCCACCAAACTATCCAAAGAACGTGGCCAAGACGCCCCGACAAGTGCCCGCACCGGCATGCTCCATGCGCCACTGACTGCTGCCTAGTCCTGGGCTCACTCATCTAGCTCACCTGAATAAAGATCATCACCTACACCATAAAATATGAAAAGTAAGCCTAATGCTTAGTAAGTAGGGAATAACGAATGCACATAACACACAATGCAACCCAATCCTATCACATGCTGTTTCTAACCCTCAATTGTGCTCATTACATGTTCGTTGCATTAATCTTTTCATAAGCTGGGTGGATCAAGTAGGCACACATCTCATAACTGTCTACGATGGCCACGCCTTGATCAAACCAAACAAAAATCGGTTAGCACACATCGCATAACTGTCTAGGATGGCCAAGCACGATTTGCCTTACCAAATCGATCGTAGAACCCTGTGACTGTCTAGGAGTTCATACTCTCGATGTCTTAAATATTTTAGCCAAACCACTCTCTCGTAAAGATCCCTTCGGGGTGCTACACTCCAGCAACTATTCCCGACAAGGCCACTTTACTCGAGACCAGTTCTTGCAATTCTTTTTAACTTAGTTCAATTCAAATTCACGATTCAAAACAATGCGCAAAACTGGTTTTCGTAACTGAAAAACTATGATGCATGCCAGAGGAATATGCAACACAACACAGCGCAAAACAAGAAACTGACCGTTAACCCTACCGTTCCATGGTGTAGGCCTAAGGCAACAAAAGAATTCCTCTACTTATCTGACTGCTAGGAATATGCTTGCTCACTTCGTCCAATCAAATTAATCGCTTGACAACCTAACAAATAGGAAAAATAACTTAGCAATTATTCTAGAAAATTCTACGAATTGCTTAAACCCAAAACTAACCAACCAAAAATTCAACCAACTATACAATTCAATACCTAAAACCCGATTTTCTAACTATTCTTAGCGTCCAACTTCAAACGGTCATAACTTACTCGTTTTTCAACGGATTTTGACGTGCCACCTCAATCTGTAAACCTCTACACGTCTACTATCCATTGAAACTATCAAATTAACCAACCAAACAACTTGGACAACTCGAAAATCACAAAACAGAACTGGTGTTCTTACTCCACAAATTCGGTTTTTCCATAACTCCCTTCCAATCTCAAATCTTTCCCTAAAAACAACCTAAACTAACATCATTAAGGGTTTAAACTATCAATTAGGAAGAAACTAGCCAAGAGACATAAAATTTTCGGAGCTCCCAATCTAGGGTTTTTAAACCCTAACTAAAATCAACCAAAACAACCTAAAAACACCTAAAATCAAAAATAAATCATACCAAACTCAAAACCCACTCAACTTACCACTCAAAACCCTTGCAAGGATTGAAGAAAATGGAGGAGAAGGATCGGCTATGGAGGAGAAGAGAAAATGGCATGGGAGATGAAAGAAGAAGAAGAGAAATCTCCATTAAAACCTAACCACTTTTTCTTCTATTAAATTCTCCCACCAAACTTTTTAAAATTACAAATCACCCCTCCCTTTTCCCTCATAAACTCCAACGTGAAATGCCTCTCACTTACCACATTTTAACTTTCTATTTGTTTCCTATTGGTTCATGACACATAACACATTTTGACTTTTCAAACCTCTTTTTGTTTTGACTTGTCAAAACTCTTTCCTTCTCCTTGCATTGTATTACTTTTGAATCCTTCATCACTTAAACTACTCTAACCATCTAATCCAAGGCTATGATCGTTATAGAAAAAATTTCAGGTGTTACAGTTTTGAAGTAAGGGTTAAGGGTGGATTTTGTCTTGTTTATGTTTGCATTTCGAAAGGGATTTAGGGGATTGTGTTTTGATTTGGATTTGGTGGATAAAAATTGTATAGTTGATGTATAGTGGGTGCTTTTTTTTTTTTTTAACGCAAAAAGTTGTTTTGGTGTGCAAACGTATTTTAGGATGTTTTGGGATAAATCTAGTGTAAAAATGTGGTTTTGGGGTATTAGGGTTT
Organism: Begonia masoniana; assembly: GCA_022432975.1. Lineage (NCBI taxonomy): Eukaryota > Viridiplantae > Streptophyta > Magnoliopsida > Cucurbitales > Begoniaceae > Begonia > Begonia masoniana. Next base: position 29,280,926 of record CM039514.1, read on the forward strand.
TAAGTGTTATGCCATCTGTTTCATGGCAAAAATGGCAAAGTTTTGGTTGAGGTTATAGCAGCAGGGACTAGCTGTCGACCGGTTTACAGAGGTGTCGACAGTTAGCGTCTAATCAGTTAAAAGTGTCGACCAGAACGTGTGGGTGTCGACCCTTGATGGTGTTAAGCCGAGTAGGGTGTCGACCTATTTTCATAGGTGTCGACTGGGTTGCGGCGTTGCTAAGATGTCGCAACCCAAGACGATTGAAGTGTCGACCGTGGCTATGGGTGTCGACCGACCACTGTGCAATCAGAAAACAGAGACGAATGAGGTGTCGATCGCTCCTATGGGTGTTGACCGGTCACTGTAAACTCAGCTTTAGTGTCGACCTCTAGGATCGACCGATGGAAACAGAGAGTAATGAAGTGTCGACCGGTGCCTAGAAGTGTCGACCAGTTTCGCATGGGTGCGTTGTGTGCGTAGGGTGAGCGCTAGTTGGGCGATGCACGTGCGGCTCGGCCAAGGGTTGAGTATTTTACAAAAAAATTTATTCTTCAACCTTTTTATTTGCAACTTCGGACAGGTGCTTTCAATGTGTTTTAAGAATATTTTCCTACTCGTTCTGAAGGGGTTAAACGATTCAAAATTTTGTTAAAGGTTTAAAAAAAAAAGTTGAAAAGTCTTATGTCAGAAAAGGGTTTGGAAAGGAATGTACAGTACGGAATATTAATAGTGAGCCTAGCGAACCTGGGTCATGAGGAGAGGACCCAGGCAGGCTGTTACACTTTCAGAGTAGCAAAAATATCCTCAAATTCATCAAGGATTAATTGAATGAATGAGGGTGGTAGAAGATGTACTTCATTGGTCTTCTGATGAGTTGGTTTTATAGAAAGGAATTAAGTAGTTTCAATCACAAGTTTTGCAAGTGTTTAATGTCATTTTGAGTTGTTTTTGGTGTATTTTCAAAAGAAAGTTTTGAGAAATAAATTGAAACCAACATACAGTGGCTTGAGTTGTTTTTGGTGTATTTTCAAAAGAAAGTTTTGAGAAATAAATTGAAACCAACATACAGTGGCAAAATATGGGACACACCAAACAACAAAGAGAGGCTGGAGACTCAAGAATAAAAAGAAAAATAGATTTTTGGTGCTCGTTCACTGATGATTATGGTGGAGATTACAAAGAAGCATGAAAAAACATCGATACAAAGACTATCTAGTTTTATCTCTCTATCTCTACTGTTTACTATTTCTATGACTATCGATTCTAATACTATTTTTTGTTGTTTGTTATCGATTCATAATGAACTAATTCTCAAATTCGAACTGTACATGTAGTTTTAATGCTGGTGAGGGCAAATTATGTCAATCGAGTAGTTTTAATGACATTTTATAAATATGGGATACACCAAACAACAAAGAGAGGCTGGAGACTCAAGAATAAAAAGAAAAATAGATTTTTGGCACTCGTTCACTGCTGATTATTGTGGAGATTACAAAGAAGCATGACAAAACATCGATACAAAGACTTTATCTAGTTTTATCTCTCTATCTCTACTGTTTACTATTTCTATGACTATCGATTCTAATACTATTTTTGTTGTTTGTTATCGATTCATAATAAACTAATTCTCTTTTCTAGGGTTAAAATTTGAACTCTACATGTAGTCTGATTTGCTTTTATCTTTTTTTAGTTGTATTTATTCATATTGGGATTGATTATTTTGTCTTTGATTTATTGATAGTTTGATTAATTAATTGCTAATTACTTTAATTTTATCACAAGGTCAAGAATTTCAGAAAAAAATTTGAGTGTTAGATACAAATAGAATAACATATGATCTGAGTGAAAGCTGCGAGATTATGTTGGACAAGAATATACCTGCACAACGTATGTAATCAAATACAAAACCCAAACTTAATAAATTATTTGTGTTTTTAATAAACATAGGAATATAGTGAATTGAATTAATTAATTGAAAAAAATAGATAGTTAAATTAGGTGAAGTGCAGAGGAGTAGTTGTAGTCCTAGGTTTTATTTCATAGAAAGTCACTCATGTTTAATTTTTACATGTATTTGACTGGTTAGTTTAATCACATAAAATCAATATTTTGTTGTTAAAATAAAATCGAGGTAAAAAATAATGATAATTAATTATTTATTTATATCGATTCTATGTGGATTTGACACTCTATTTTACTGTATATTACTTGTGGTGACACGTATACTTGCGTCATAAAATCACCAACAAATTTTTTGGCATTGTTGTCGGGTTATTGTTTTACTTGAAATATTTAATATCAAAAGAAATTGTTCTAGTTTTAATTTAAACTATTTCCTTGAGTTTTTCAAGTGTGATGCCATTGCATGCAAAGTGATTAAAGATCCCGAATTGATATTTATAAATCTTGAAATTCATAAATCTTGCAAGAGGAACAAAGAAACAAAGAACGCAAGTCTTATTTCAGCAATATGAAATGGTGGATGAATTTGACGAGGATTCACCAAATTCATTGAGGGATTGTGAAGTCACCTAGGTGGATGTTAGTCAGGCAAGTATTGTCTGTCTACAAATTGGAGCCAATATATTCGAGTTGAAACCAACTATAATTCAGATGATGTAAATTTATGTGTGGGGAAAAATAACGAAATCTAGTAGGAACGATGATAATAATAATACCGCTAAAAAACATGGAAAGTACTGATCACTATAATTCCCATGAAAGAATGTTCTTGGCAATTTCCTTAGACATTGTAACACCCGGATTTTTTTTATAGAACATGCGGGGCACTAGATTTTTTAGGAATTTGGGTAGTTTAATGTTAAGTGATGAAGGGTTCTAAACTAATGCAAAGTGAAGGAAAGGAAGGTTTGACAATTCAAACCAAAGAGGGTTTGAAAAGTCAAACCATTTAACCAATAAGAATTTAAGGTACGAAAAGAAGGATAAAGGGTGAATAAAAAGGATGTTTTCACGTTGGGGTGGGAGGGGACAAGAGAGGGTTTAATTCACAAATTAAGAAATTTGTGTGGTGGGAAATTAAAAGAGAAAAGAAATTTAGGTTAAAGAGTGTTATTTCTTTATTTTTCCCTTTCATCTCCATCGAAGCTTTCCTTCCTCCATTGGTGCATTTCTCTCTTTCTTCTCATCAAGGATTCAATAGTTTTTGAGGTAACAATAAGTGGGTTTTGGTTTGTATATTATTAGGTGAAGTTTGTGTGTGTTTTGAAGTGTTTTGAGTGAGTTTAAGGAGAGATAGAAAACCCTAATTTGGAGATTCCGAATTTTACCTTCCCATGGTTAATTTTCTTCTTTCTTTGATGATTAAAGCCATGGATATGATGATTTGGGTTGATTGAGTGAGTAGATTAAAGATTGGACGAGTGTTACACAAAAACCGATTTAGGAACACTAGGGTGGCCGATTCTGTTTTGACAATTTCGAGCTGGCTAAGTGAGTTGTTTGGATAAATTAAGTGTTCAATGGAAAGTAGACGTGTAGAGGTTTCCGGATTGGGGTGGCACGTCAAAATCCGTTGAAAAACGAAGGAGTTATGGCCGTTCGAAGTTGAACGTTGTAATTTTGGGTAAAAATCGAGTTTTGTTATTTTAGGGTGAATTGTTGGTTAGGTTTGGGTTTAGATTTTTGTTTAGAGTCCTTTAGAATTTTATGAGTGAATTGCTAAGTTATTTTCTATAATTGATAGGTTATCGGACGAGTGAATTGACCAATAGAAGTAAGCAACTTAAAGCCGAGCAGTCAGGTAAGTAGTGGATGTGTGCCTTTTGCCTTCGGGCCTACACCACAGAACGGTACGGATGATTGTTTGTTTGTTGTTTGTGTGGTTGCTTCGTTTTGTTTTGGTGGAGCATGGTGTGAGTCACGCATCATTGTTTTGAACTATGAAATGAACAAGAGTTTAGCATGTTTTGAATTGTGTGGATGAAATGTAAGATATGCAACAGTGTGATACGCTAGTGTGTCTCGAGTAGAATGATTTCTACTTGAGAGGTACGCTGATGTGTCTCGAGTAGAAGAATTTCTACTTGAGAGGTACGCTGATGTGTCTCGAGTAGAGGAATTTCTACTTGAGAGGTACGCTAATGTGTCTCGAGTAGAACTCGAGAGGTACGCTGATGTGTCTCGAGTAGAAGGATTTCTACTTGAGAGGTACGCTGATGTGTCTCGAGTAGAACTCGAGAGGTACGCTGATGTGTCTCGAGTAGAACTCGAGAGGTACGCTGATGTGTCTCGAGTAGAAGGATTTCTACTTGAGAGGTACGCTGATGTGTCCTCGAGTAGAACTCGAGAGGTACGCTGATGTGTCTCGAGTAGAACTCGAGAGGTACGCTGATGTGTCTCGAGTAGAAGGATTTCTACTTGAGAGGTACGCTGATGTGTCTCGAGTAGAACTCGAGAGGTACGATGATGTGTCTCGAGTAGAACTCGAGAGGTACGCTGATGTGTCTCGAGTAGAACTCGAGAGGTACGCTGATGTGTCTCGAGTAGAAGGATTTCTACTTGAGAGGTACGCTGATGTGTCTCGAGTAGAAGGATTTCTACTTGAGAGGTACGCTGATGTGTCTCGAGTAGAACTCGAGAGGTACGCTGATGTGTCTCGAGTAGAACTCGAGAGGTACGCTGATGTGTCTCGAGTAGAAGGATTTCTACTTGAGAGGTACGCTGATGTGTCTCGAGTAGAACTCGAGAGGTACGCTGATGTGTCTCGAGTAGAACTCGAGAGGTACGCTGATGTGTCTCGAGTAGAACTCGAGAGGTACGCTGATGTGTCTCGAGTAGAACTCGAGAGGTACGCTGATGTGTCTCGAGTAGAACTCGAGAGGTACGCTGATGTGTCTCGAGTAGAACTCGAGAGGTACGCTGATGTGTCTCGAGTAGAAGGATTTCTACTTGAGAGGTACGCTGATGTGTCTCGAGTAGAAGGATTTCTACTTGAGAGGTACGCTGATGTGTCTCGAGTAGAAGGATTTCTACTTGAGAGGTACGCTGATGTGTCTCGAGTAGAAGGATTTCTACTTGAGAGGTACGCTGATGTGTCTCGAGTAGAACTCGAGAGGTACGCTGATGTGTCTCGAGTAGAACTCGAGAGGTACGCTGATGTGTCTCGAGTAGAAGGATTTCTACTTGAGAGGTACGCTGATGTGTCTCGAGTAGAAGGATTTCTACTTGAGAGGTACGCTGATGTGTCTCGAGTAGAACTCGAGAGGTACGCTGATGTGTCTCGAGTAGAACTCGAGAGGTACGCTGATGTGTCTCGAGTAGAAGGATTTCTACTTGAGAGGTACGCTGATGTGTCTCGAGTAGAACTCGAGAGGTACGCTGATGTGTCTCGAGTAGAACTCGAGAGGTACGCTGATGTGTCTCGAGTAGAACTCGAGAGGTACGCTGATGTGTCTCGAGTAGAACTCGAGAGGTACGCTGATGTGTCTCGAGTAGAAGGATTTCTACTTGAGAGGTACGCTGATGTGTCTCGAGTAGAAGGATTTCTACTTGAGAGGTACGCTGATGTGTCTCGAGTAGAAGGATTTCTACTTGAGAGGTACGCTGATGTGTCTCGAGTAGAACTCGAGAGGTACGCTGATGTGTCTCGAGTAGAAGGATTTCTACTTGAGAGGTACGCTGATGTGTCTCGAGTAGAACTCGAGAGGTACGCTGATGTGTCTCGAGTAGAACTCGAGAGGTACGCTGATGTGTCTCGAGTAGAAGGATTTCTACTTGAGAGGTACGCTGATGTGTCTCGAGTAGAACTCGAGAGGTACGCTGATGTGTCTCGAGTAGAACTCGAGAGGTACGCTGATGTGTCTCGAGTAGAACTCGAGAGGTACGCTGATGTGTCTCGAGTAGAAGGATTTCTACTTGAGAGGTACGCTGATGTGTCTCGAGTAGAAGGATTTCTACTTGAGAGGTACGCTGATGTGTCTCGAGTAGAACTCGAGAGGTACGCTGATGTGTCTCGAGTAGAACTCGAGAGGTACGCTGATGTGTCTCGAGTAGAAGGATTTCTACTTGAGAGGTACGCTGATGTGTCTCGAGTAGAACTCGAGAGGTACGCTGATGTGTCTCGAGTAGAACTCGAGAGGTACGCTGATGTGTCTCGAGTAGAACTCGAGAGGTACGCTGATGTGTCTCGAGTAGAAGGATTTCTACTTGAGAGGTACGCTGATGTGTCTCGAGTAGAACTCGAGAGGTACGCTGATGTGTCTCGAGTAGAACTCGAGAGGTACGCTGATGTGTCTCGAGTAGAACTCGAGAGGTACGCTGATGTGTCTCGAGTAGAAGGATTTCTACTTGAGAGGTACGCTGATGTGTCTCGAGTAGAAGGATTTCTACTTGAGAGGTACGCTGATGTGTCTCGAGTAGAAGGATTTCTACTTGAGAGGTACGCTGATGTGTCTCGAGTAGAACTCGAGAGGTACGCTGATGTGTCTCGAGTAGAACTCGAGAGGTACGCTGATGTGTCTCGAGTAGAAGGATTTCTACTTGAGAGGTACGCTGATGTGTCTCGAGTAGAAGGATTTCTACTTGAGAGGTACGCTGATGTGTCTCGAGTAGAAGGATTTCTACTTGAGAGGTACGCTGATGTGTCTCGAGTAGAAGGATTTCTACTTGAGAGGTACGCTGATGTGTCTCGAGTAGAACTCGAGAGGTACGCTGATGTGTCTCGAGTAGAAGGATTTCTACTTGAGAGGTACGCTGATGTGTCTCGAGTAGAACTCGAGAGGTACGCTGATGTGTCTCGAGTAGAACTCGAGAGGTACGCTGATGTGTCTCGAGTAGAAGGATTTCTACTTGAGAGGTACGCTGATGTGTCTCGAGTAGAAGGATTTCTACTTGAGAGGTACGCTGATGTGTCTCGAGTAGAAGGATTTCTACTTGAGAGGTACGCTGATGTGTCTCGAGTAGAACTCGAGAGGTACGCTGATGTGTCTCGAGTAGAACTCGAGAGGTACGCTGATGTGTCTCGAGTAGAACTCGAGAGGTACGCTGATGTGTCTCGAGTAGAACTCGAGAGGTACGCTGATGTGTCTCGAGTAGAACTCGAGAGGTACGCTGATGTGTCTCGAGTAGAAGGATTTTTTTGGGGTGAAACAGCACGTGTGGCGATCGATCGCCACTGGGCACCGATCGATCGCCCACGGGACGCGTTTTGGGAAGAAAAATAGAGCGGGTGGCGATCGATCGCCGCTGAGCGCCGATCGATTGCCCACCGCGCGCGGCGCCCAGCAGTGCCCCAACCTAAATTTTTTTTAAGTTTTTTTTGTTAAATTTCTTAATTCTAAATAATTTTAATCCGACATTTTCCAACGTATTGTAAACGTATTTTAGACACGTTTTCCAACAAAAATCGAGGGTTCGAAAAACTCGAAAACCGAGTCGGAAAATTTACGAAAATTATTTTAAACGTCGTTTTAAAAAAGGGTTGGGTTTACAAAGTGACGCACCGAGCCTGGGCGGGTTCGGGGGCGTTACAGACATAATTACCTTTCCAAATAAATTATCAAGAAAGGCTGGAGGGTCACAAATGGTCCACTTAAATTCCAGTCTCCTAGAAAGAACTTACTTACACAGTACAATTACACCACTAACCAAGCAGTATGAGAAACGATAGAAAATGTGATCCGAAAAATACCTGAAATATTTTCCCACGCCATAAAATTATAATGGCCAAGAGGTAAGAGAAATAATAGAAAAAAATGAACACCGAGGATTTTATGTGGAAATCCAAATTAGAAAAAAAATCACGGGGACCGAGTCCAGAAAGATGTCACTATGAAAAATAGGATTTATAATAATTTTCTAGATATCGAATATTCTAGAAAATATTCACTAAGAGAAATCACCACTCTTAGAATTCTAAATGTGCCCAAAAGCACCACATCTAATTTTCCCTCACACTCTTTCTTTTCTCTCCCTCAAAAAATCCTCACTCTATTTTTCTCTTCCTCTTTGCTAAGAAGAAACTTTTTTTCTTTTCTATTCGAATGCTCTGATACCATGCTTGAAGCCTCTATTTATAGAGGCTTCAAGACATTTTCCTCATAAATGAGGAAGGTGAGGTATCGACACCTTCCTCATTTATGAGGAAGGTGAGGCGATGGCACCTTCCTCATTTATGAGGAAGGTGAGGCGATGGCACCTTCCTCATTGATGAGGAAGGTGAGACTTTTCCACCTTCCTTATTTATGAGGAAGGTAGAAGGAGGGACCAACAAATCTCCATCTCCCAACTTATGATGAGTTATCTTCAATCCTGCTGAGCCTACACAGAATTCGTGCTTGTTTTTCGGTAAGATCTTTGTCATCTGTTTGAGCCATTATTATCCGTGTGAATCTTTTTAAAATATACTTGCTTGTTGTCCAACAAATCTCGTATCCAATGATACTTGATATCTATGTGCTTTGACTTCGAATGAAAGCGCGGGTTCTTGCTAAAATGAATAGCAGTTTGACTGTCGCAATACAAGATATACTTATCTTGTTTATGACCCAATTCTGTCAGAAATTTTTACATCCACAAAATTTCTTTACAGGCTTTTGTAGCCGCCATAAACTTAGCTTCTGCCGTAGACAATGCAACTAAATTTTGCCTCTTAGATTTCCATGACACAGCACCCCTCCAAATGTAACCAAATACCCTGATGTTGATCTTCTAGAGTCAATGTCTCCAGCCATGTCTACATCAGTATAGCCTACTAACAAAGACTCGTTATTTTCAAAACACAAACTGAATTCAGAAGTACCTTTAAGATATCTAAGAATCCACTTCACTGCATTCCAATGCTCTCTGCATGGATTTATTATAAATTGGCTGACTATTCCAACAAAATATAAAATATGAGGTCTCATACAAACCATGATATATATCAATCAAGCTGCCAATTGCGGAGACATGGAATTCTTTGTATTTCTACTTTTCCTTCTTCAGTTGACGGACTTTGTTTGAAAGTAAGTTTGAAATGTTTAGCAAGAGGAGTACTGACCGGCTCTGCCTTATCCTTATAGAATCAGCTGAAAACTTTATGGATATATTTCTCTTCTGATACCCATAATTTTTCATTCTTCCTATCACGAGTGATTCTCATCTCAAGCATCTGTTTCGCTGGTCCTAAGACTTTTATGGCAAAATACTTGTAAGTTTATTCTTTAACTAACAATCTTTTCTCTGTTTAGACCCACGATCAGCATGTCGTCAACTTAAAGTAGGAGGATTATAAATGTACCATCCGTGAACTTTTTCACAAACACATAATGGTATGAGGAAGTTTTCTTATATCCTTGATTTCCTTATACACAAATCAAACTTCTTGTACCATTGTCTTGGGGCTTGCTTTAATCCATATAGATTCTTCTTCAATTTACACACCAAATGTTCCTTTGCCTTGACAACAAACCCTTCTGGTTGTTCCATGTAAATCTCTTCTTTTAATTCACCATGCAAGAATGTAGTCTTCAAATCGAGTTGCTTGATCTCCAAATCAAGACTTGAGACTAATCCAAGTACCACTTGTATGGATGACATTTTCACTACCGGTGAAAAATTTTCCTCAAAGTTAACACCCTTTTTCTGTCTGAAGCCTTTTACGACCAATTGTGCCTTATACTTTGGTTGTGAATTTTCGCCTTTGAGTCTGTATCCCCATTTGTTCTTGAGTGCTTTTTTCTCCTTTGGAAGCTGAACCAACTCATAAGTATGATTCTCATGCAATGATCTCATCTCATCTTGCATCGCATCTAACCAGTTTTTTTTTATTGATACTTCATAGCTTTTTTATAACACTCAGGTTCATCGCCATCAGTGATTATCACATACTCATTCACAGAGTATTTTCTCGATGGTAGACGATCTCTTGTTGACCTCCTTAAATTTGGTTCTGCAACTGATTCAGGAAAAATCTCTATTTCTCTTTGGTCAACATCATCAGCTGCTTGGTCACTAGATTCTCTAGCATCTCCCCCGTCAAAAGTTGATTTCTCCAGACCAACTCTTATTGGATGCTCATTAGTGACATCTTTCTCCTTGTCTTTAATTGTTTGATCTTCAAAGAAGACAACATCTCGACTTCTGACAATTTTCTTGTCAACCGAATTCCAAAACCTATATCCGAATGCATCACTTCCGTATCCAAGGAATATGCATTCCTTAGCTTTGCTGTCTAGCTTGGACCTCCAATCTTTAAGAATATGGACGAATGCTTTGCATCCAAATACCTTTAGATGTTTATAAGAGACATCCTTTCTTGTACCAAAGTCTGTGTGACACTTCTCCACTCAAAGGTGCTGATGGAGACAAGTTGATGATATTCACTGCAATATTCATTGCTTCTCCTCAAAATGTTTTGGGAAGTTTAGAGATAGCATGCAACTTATCTTCTCCACGATAGTTCTGTTCATTCTTTCTGCAACTCTATTTTGTTGAGGAGTCTTTGGAATAGATCATTCGTGCCTGATCCTGTGCATTTTACAGTATTCGTCGAATGATCCCATATATTCACCACCATTGTTAGTGTGAATGCATTTTAACTTCTTTCCAGTTTCTCGCTCTGTGAAAGCATGAAAATGTTTGAAAACGTTAAACACCTCATCCTTGAGTGATCATCAATAAATGTGACCATGTATTGAGCACCTCCTTACGTTTTTGTGGACATGGGACCACAGACATCTGAGTAAACAACTTCCAACACGTCTAGCTTCCTTGATGCAGAATTCTTCTGAAAGGAAACTCTGTGTTGTTTTCCCGCCAAACAATGAACGCAACTTGACAGAGGTTCATCTCTTAAATGTGGCAAATTGTAACACCCGGCATTTTTGACATGTAAATATTCTCAAAATTTCATTTAGCGGGATAAATGATTACATTAATACAATGAATGTTTTAATAAGTTTATCGAAATGTTTAATCGAAAAACTGAATTAATTAACTAATTAACAAATTACTTGGAAACCAATGGAAGGGAAAATTAGTAAAACAATTAAGGTAGGTGGGAGGGAACCAATGAGTGCTTGACACTTGGCAACTTGTTGAAGAAGCCATGTTCTTTTCTCTTTCCTCCTACGTGAAACCCTCATTTCTCATCTGCTTCTTTCCACTGCTTTATGTTTTCTCTCTTCCAGGCGACTGCAACCTTTCCAAAAGACTTCAATTCTCCTGTTTTCTCCAGTGAAGGTAATCATCTGCTAAAGTTAACGAGTTTGGACAAGTTAAAATGAAAGTTTTGCTGAAGTTAGGGTTAAGATATTTTGGAGAAAACTCTCTGTTATTGTATGAAAACACGTTGGTTTGTTTTCTAAAGGTTTGAATGGAGTTTGAAGCATGTCCTACCAAGTTGTTAGTTAGCATTTGCAGCTTTGCTCATTTTCTTTACGTGCATGTTATAGGTTCATGCATCACCGAGACGTTCAGGACTATAAACTCTACAGCAAACAGGTAAGTTCATATCCGTAGGTTAGCCCTTAAGGTCCTACATCACGGAGACTCTAGGTTTTACTTCTGTCGGGAGGTTTCGGGTAAATAAGCTAGAGTTATATTTCAAGTCGTCTGTTTTTCTCTCTAGGTTCTGTTGTGCTATTCTGTTGTCTGCTGTTTTAATATTAAGTACTGTAAAAGTTTATGCATACACGTTTTTCCCGAAAGCTCATGCAAAAATGTCTTCTGCACACGTTTTTAAGTTAAGAAAGATAAAATCTGACTGTAATGTATTGGTTAAGTGCGGGACGGGGACTGACCTACTGTTCTGTTATGTTCTGTTCTGTTATATTCTGTACATTTGTTTGTGTCTGTCGTGCACTTGCCAGTTCCCTTATAAGCCCCACTTATACCCCTGTGTCAGTGAAACGTAATGTAATGTTCTGTCACTGTATTCTAAAAATTCATGCATAGCATATGCATCACTGCATTTATATGTTCTTACTGAGTTTTAGACTTATATGTGAACTCCCTGATATAGGTACTGAAGCCGTGAATGAGGACTTTGTGCCTCAAGATGATGATTTGATGTAGTTGGCGGATCGAGCTCATGGGGTTTGGTTGTTGCAGTCAGACAAGAGTTAACTCTGTGAGAATGTACTTTCTGAAGTTATGTCAAGTTCTGTAACATCTGTCGAAGTTTTCAAAAATATTTGAAGTGTAGGTTCAACTCTGTACAGCTTTTGTGTTCTTTTAAAACGACGTATGAAATCTGTATTGATGTCTAAAACCTCTGTATTTGACAGTTGTATCTTTATATTTTGAAATATTCTGGAACTGCATTGAGTTTCCTCTGATTAGTTCATGCATGGGTGGTCTCTGGTTTTAGAGCTATCCATGCAGATTGATTTTCTTAAACTTATGTCATGTTTCCTGTTATGTCCGAAAGTCATGTTCTGAATCGGTTTTTGAGAATTTGAAACTTTTATGGTATCTGTTTTTATGCTCCCTGTTCGTATGTCTTCCTGTTAAAAGCTATCAAATTTTGTCTTTAAAACTACATCTTCCGATTACATCCACCGCCGCTTTAAAAATCACATCCACCGTTGCCTTTTTAAAGCACATCCACCGCTGCCTTTAAATTTACATCCACCGGTGAACTCAGAAATCTGTCTGTAGTTCACATCCACTGGTGAACAGTTCATTTTTTTGTCTGTAGTTCACATCCAGCGGTGAACAGTGCATTTCTGTTTACATCCACCGCTGCCTTTAAAATTACATCTTCTGATTGCATCTGTTGTCTATATCTTCTGGTGACGTAATTCACCTTACATCTTCCGCTGGTATTCACTGCCTACATCTTCTGGTGACGTCATCCATTTTACATCTTCCGCCCAGTTTTTTTTTGTCTTCTGCCTGACGTCCGCTACGTCTTCTGCTTGACGTCATCTGCCCACAGTTCACCTCTACCGGTGAACAGTTATCTTCTACCTGAAGTTCACATCTACCGGTGAACAGTCCACTTCTGCTTGTAATTTACGTCTTCCGCCCCGTTTTATTTACTCCTGCCATAGATCACCCGATTCCGGTATTCACTGTAGCCTTTCTTCCAATATGCCTTCCAACTTATATTTCTCATTTATTTTCACTGCATGTATCTTATCACGATTTCCTCTGCATGCTCGTCGTCCATCCAGTCTTTTATTTAAACGATCAAAGTGTTCTGTCTCCCTGTTTTACTTCTGCTGTTCATTCTGTAGTCCGATTTTAACTGTTTTCTCGTTTTACTTTCAAATCCCTCTCTGTTATGCTTTTAAGGGTTTGCTCTTAAAAGTTCAATCTACTCAGTCTGTTTATTCAAAAAAAAATATGTCCCATTTTTGTTTAAATGTCCCGGAGTGATGGCTCCTCGGACCCCGATCAGGTCGAGGGCATTCACAGTCATGGTATCAGAGAAAAATTAGGTTTTAAAAGTGATTCTGTAAATGTCTGGCTGCACAGCCCGCCACGTGAGATCGCTCCACCAACTGTAAGCGTTTAAGTTCACGTAAAAGTTTTTGTTTATTAAATTTAGTTATTCTATTTACAGGATTTTCTTAGAAATGGTGAGAGGACAACAGGATGAAGCAAGCAAAAGTTCTCGTGCCATTGACAGATTAACTGAGTTGGTAGGTGTACAGTCCCGCTTGGTGGAATGTATGATGGCCCGAGAAGACAACGAGAATAATAATAATAATCATGGGAATGCTTCACGTGACACCAGTGGAGATAGATTCAGGCGACTCCAGCTGCCTTCATTTGATGGACTATCTACTGACCCAACTCAGGCTGAGGAATGGGTCCGGCAGATAGAGAGAATGTTTAGATGCGCAGAGGTTGAAGAAAATAAGAAGGTTCTATGTGCCACGTATCAGCTCACCAAGAATGCAGGATTTTGGTTGGACACCGTCCAGGCAACAACGATGGCGATAAGCTGGGAGGGATTTAAACGAATATTCTATGAGAAGTATTTTGACAGAAGTGCGAAGAAGGAAAAGATGACAGAATTCTCTCGGCTACGACAGTATGGATCGGTGGCCGAATATGTTCAGAAGTTTGAATCCTTATCCCATTATGCACCTCATTTGGTGGCCACTGACGAAAACAAGGTGCACCAATTTATTCATGGTTTGAAGCTGGACCTTTTACGAGGGATTTCATACAGGGGATTTGACGAGGCCCCTTATACGAAGGTAGTGGCCAAGGCTTATCAGTTGGAAGCCTTAGAGGTGAAGTCTCAGAGATATAGAGATACGTCAAAGAGAATCTTACGTGAGACCCCTCTACAACAACAACAAAGGGGGGTCAGAATTTGCTACCTCAACAGCAACAGAACAGGGGCATCAAGAGGCCCAATGAGACCACCACTTATCAAGACAAGGGAAAGAGACCAATGGGGGCTCCTCAACTTTCAGCATGCCCACGATGCCAGAAAATTCATAGGGGCAAATGCAGACTCATTACCGGCCAATGCATCCGATGTGGCAAAGAGGGCCATCACATCTGGGATTGCCCAATGCCGGATACGAGACCAAATCAGGCCGCACCAAGAGTTTTTGCAATGATAGAAGATGATGATGATGCCGTCCAGCACACAACAATTACAGTTACAATTTTAATATGTGATGCACCTGCTTATACTTTGTGGGACACGGGGGCCACACATTCGTTTGTGGCAATAGACTTCGTAGTTAGAGAGAAATTTTGTTGTATGCCGTCAAATCAGCCCTACAGCATTATGCTACCGTCCAGAGAGTTTATGCACTCCGAGCAGGTTGTACGGGGTGATATAGTGTCAGTAGAAGACCAGAAGTTGTATGCCAACCTTATCGTCGTCGGTATGGAAGGATACGATGTTATTCTGGGGATGGACTGGCTGTTTAGACATCACGCCACCATCAACTACAGGTCCGAGCTAGTGTCGTTTAAGCGCCCGAATGAGGAAGAGTTCTCCTATCAGGCAATACCAAAAAAACACTGTATGCCTGTTATATCTTCCTTGAAAGCTCCACAGCTGATGAGGTTAGGATGCATCGGATTTCTTACCCACGTAGTAGATGTTCAAAGGCAAAGTGGGGTGGAACTTCAAAATATTCTGGTAGTTCGAGACTTCTCAAAGGTTTTCTTAGATGACTTACTGGGATTGCCATCTGATCGTGAAATCGAGTTTAAAATTGACGTATATCATGGTGCTGAACCGGTATCAAAGAATCCGTACTGTATGGCGCTAATAGAGCTGAGGGAGTTGAAGGCTCAGCTAAAGGAATTGGTGGACAAGGGTTTTGTGGGCCCTAGTTTCTCTCCGTGGGGTGCTCTCGTCTTGTTTGTTAAGAAGAAGGATGGGTCCCTATGCATGCGCATTGATTACCAGTGAGCTGAACAAGTTGACCATCAAGAATAAGTACCCGTTGCCGAGGATCAACGATCTATTTGACCAACTACAAGGGGCTCGGGTATTTTCAAAGATTGACTTGCGCTCCGGTTATTACCAGTTGAAGGTCAGAGCTGACGATATTCTAAAGACCGCCTTCAGGACCCGGTACAGACACTATGAGTTCTTGGTGATGTCTTTTGGATTGACTAATGCCCTGGCGGCATTTATGGACTTGATGAACAGGATATTCCAAGATTTTTTGGATAAATTTGTAATCATCTTCATCGATGACATCCTGGTTTACTCAAGAAGTAAGGCCGAGCACGAGCAGCACTTGGCAATTGTGCTATCGACTCTAAAACAACACCAATTGTACGCCAAGTTGTCGAAGTGGGAATTCTGGTTGAGCAGGATTAACTTCCTAGGCCATGTGGTGTCGGCAGAAGGAGTGTCCGTGGATCCAACCAAGATTCTTGCAGTGAAGAAATGGCCGAGACCGAGAAATTCCAGTGAGGTACGGAGTTTTATAGCGTTAGCTAGTTATTACAGAAAGTTTATCAAGGGATTTTCTGTAATAGTGAAGCCTATGACCAGCTTAATGAGGAAAGACATCGAGTTCAAGTGGTCTGAAGCTTGTGTGGTGAGTTTTCAGACACTTAAGCAGAAATTAACCACTGCTCCTCTGTTAGTATTGCCAGTTGAAGACGACAAATTTAGCATATACTGTGATGCGTCCAAGGTTAGCTTGGGATGTGTATTAATACAAGAAGGGAAAGTGGTAGCATACGCATCCAGACAATTGAAGAACCATGAACAAAACTGTAACATACCAGGATTTTAATCCCAAATTAAGGAAATCAATTTATTTTCTAATCTCACTTAAGGAAACCAATCAAACCCTAAATTTCAATTCCCCCAATTTTAGTGAAACTAAACCCTAATTTCAGATGTTATTTTGGGATTTTTAAAACAAATCAGAAAATTGTTTCCAAAATAACACCCTAATCTTCTGTGTGTTACAACCCGAAGTTTATGGAAAAATATTTCATTCCTAATACCAAACCTCCACATACAAACATTATGGAAATTTATTCCCAAACCGTCAGCAAATTTGATCAAATTAGGGCCAGATTCGTATCAAATTTTTAGGAAGGTTTTGGGAAAGAAATTATTCTCGTAATCAGAGAAGTTGGTGTGGAAAAGGAAAATCACACCTACATATCAAATCTCTTTCTCCCGATTTCTGAAAATCAAAGAGAATTTGGAGAAAAACCTTATCTCGCAGAACCGCCGCCCCCTACTCCGACCACCGTAAGTTGACAGACTCCGGCGATGTCTATGGAAAGGAAGAATCGCAGCTTCAACTCCGATCAACCCCCCATCGACGGGCTTTCTCTCTCGGTCGAATCCCTCTTCACGTCGTCGGACCCTTCTCGGCCTCCGTTGGGAACCACCAGCAGCGTACGTTTCACTCTCGTTCTTGCTCTCTCTTGTTCTCGGTCTCATTCTGTCTCTCTCGCAGAAGCTCGCACGAAGATGAAGGTAGAGGAGAACCAGTTTCTTTTGTTCACAATTTAGAACAGAACCAAACATCAAGGTTGAACCAGACCAGCAAATTAAACCAGCTCAATTGACCGAACCGACCCAAACCCAAAATTATTCAATTGAATATTTTGGATTGTTAAGGACGCCCAAGCCAATCCAAAAATCCAACGCTTGGATTTTATTGGTAAAGAATTTCTACCCTAATTGTTTTTAAAAAGGATTATTTTGGAGATAAATGAAGAGATTTAAATATCTTTAATTTTTAGGCAAAGAAGATTTATTCAACGCTCGGGAAAAATAATTAAAAATTCTATTCCCTAATCGCTCGGAATCCAGGTAAGTGAAAATATCACATTTTTCAATGTTTTGGCTTTGGCCCTACATCACAAAATCTATATTTTTATTACAGTTTTATTTTATGTTTCTGATATTTGAGCTTTAGATATTGACATAGAATTGTTAAAAAGATAAAATTTGATAGGACATTTGCATGTGTATGAAAATGATGGAATTGACGAAATGGAACAAGTTCTAACTAGATGTGTGGTTGGAACAAGTTCCAATTAGATGTGATATTTGACCGACAGTCGGAACAAATTCTAACTAGAGGTGATGGTTGGAACAAGTTCTAACTAGATGTGATATTTGGCCGAAAGTTGGAACAAGTTCTAACTAGAGGCGATATTTGACCGAAAGTTGGAACAAGTTCTAACTAGGGGTGAGGTTTGACAAAAGGTTGAAACAAGTTCTAACTAGAGGTGATGTTTGACCAAGGGTTGGAACAAGTTCTAACCAGTATGTAACTGATAAGACAAGATTCGAGAAAAAGTAAATGTTGACACTTGCACATATTTTCGCTTACTGAGTTTTTCTCATAGTATTTAATTTTGTGATGTAGGTGAGTTTTTATCTGAGGAAGAACTAGCTGTGCTCAAGAATCCTTCAGAGGCAGGCGAGCATACAGAGGAGGATGTTGTCGTTGATTTTGAATAAAAATTTAAAGTTATGTTTTTTAAAAAGATATTTTCTAATTAGTTGCATTTAAATTTATTTTGTTTTAAATTAGAATAATTTATTGCATTAACTGTTGGATTATTATTAAGTACGTTATTGTTTTTAAAAGACTTTATGAATAAAGTTTTATTTTGTCAAGCCCCGGCCCTTTTCATCGTGACACCGGTTTTAACCCAGCCCTTTTCACAGTTACACTGGGTGGCCCAACTCACAGAACTTCCCTCTCCCTGCAGAGGAATTGTGCCTTCCTCCCCACTCGAACCCAAGACCTCAGGGTAAGTACTTGGGCTACAAGAGAGGAGTACCACTTGAGCTACCCAGTGTAACTGTGAAAAGGGCTGGGTTAAAACCGGTGTCACGATGAAAAGGGCCGGGGCTTGACAATAAAAGGCGCCTTTTATTGTAACAACCCGGCCCCCGTAACCCGAGGGTTTACACCGAGCTGTGCGGTACCATCCCCGCCACGTGGCTTCCTTTTCTGTTCGCCACGTGTACTCACAGAACTTTCCCCTCCCTGTAGGTTATTTTTGCCTTCCTCCCCACTCGAACCCAAGACCTCAGGGTTAAGTACCTGGGCTACAAGTGAGGAGTACCACTTGGGCGATGACCTGAATCTGTAAGTCCCGAATCTGTACTGGTACGATGGCTGCACGAACCGGAACCCGGATGGCTGGTACGTCCGTGCGGGCGAGCCGGAAGGTGACAGGTCGTAAAGAGGGGGTCGTCACAATCCCACAGCGCTTGGGGAAGTATGTGGAAATGAAACATATGTAAGAGATCCCTCCCAAGATAGCAAGACGCGTTTTGAGCTCAATTGACAACGGATCCCATAAGAACTCCGAAGTTAAGAGGGCTTCAGCGAGAGTAATTCCAGGTTGGGTGACCTTCCGGGAAGTGCTCTCGCCAAACAAAGCCGTGAGGGGAGGATATTGGGCTGCGGCCCAATCCCCGGAGCGGACAATATCTTGCTGGGATGAGGGGTCGTTACAAATGGTATCAGAGCCTGTACCCAACCGGAATTGTGGCCAACGAGGACGTTGGGCCCCCAAGGCGGGGGTGATTGTGATGACCTGAATCTGTAAGTCCCGAATCTGTACTGGTACGATGGCTGCACGAACCGGAACCCGGATGGCGGTACGTCCGCGCGGGCGAGCCGGAAGGTGACAGGTCGTAAAGAGGGGGTCGTCACAATCCCACAGCGCTTGGGGAAGTATGTGGAAATGAAACATATGTAAGAGATCCCTCCCAAGATAGCAAGACGCGTTTTGGAGCTCAATTGACAACGGATCCCATAAGAACTCCGAAGTTAAGAGGGCTTCGGCGAGAGTAATTCCAGGTTGGGTGACCTTCCGGGAAGTGCTCTCGCCAAACAAAGCCGTGAGGGGAGGATATTGGGCTGCGACCCAATCCCCGGAGCGGACAATATCTTGCTGGGATGAGGGGTCGTTACATATTTAATATTTGTTTAACATTTAATGTTCTAAATATTTATTGATATTAATTTCAAGGTTCCCGCTTATTAAATGATTTTGTATTTTCAATGATTTTGAATTAAGAAAATTAGGGTTTTATAACGATTCAATTTAACCTAATTTGTAAGTCAATTTGGGAAAATTTTTTTAGGGTTTTCAAATTGGGGAAAAATCCAAATAAAATTTTGGGGTCGTTACAGTTGGTATCAGAGAAACAAGGTTTTAAAAACGGTTCTGTAAACTACTCTATATGCTCATCATGCATCTGGAAGATTGTCAACCAGCAAGTAAGTCTATATTAAAATTATATTTTGATAAAATATGTTAGATAATATTGTAGTATATTTCAAAGTAGTATATAAAGATAGATTTCCCTGAATTAAGTTTTTGTGAAGTAGACTTATGGCTAATTGTAGAGGAATAGAAAATTATAGGGATGCTATACTTGATCGGATGATGGACATGATCGAGTTACAAGCCAGACAAAATGAACAACTGTCGCAAGCAGCTAATGCGGCAGCTCAGGCAGCCAATGCCACAGCTCAAGCAGTGAATATGCAGGCCCAAATTCCAAATAGGCCTCGACATGCAGACATGGACTTCGACAGATTTTGGAAATTGGACCCTCCAACTTTTAATGGGAATTTGGCAGATATGGTAGCTGCAGATAATTGGATCAGGACTAATATGGAGATTTTTTATCATGCCAAGATTTCTGATGAAGAGAAAGTAAATTGTGCATCTTCTATGTTCCGGATGGAGGCACGTTACTGGTGGGATTCTATAAAGGCAATGCATTCAATTACCACTATGACATGGGAGAAATTCAAGGAGCTTTTCAATGAAAAGTATTTTACAGACTCTATGATGGAAGCAAAAGCGGAGGAATTTATTGCCCTGAAACTGTAACGCCCCGAGTTATCTGAACCCGGTTCGTCACACAATGCCCGT
Organism: Begonia masoniana; assembly: GCA_022432975.1. Lineage (NCBI taxonomy): Eukaryota > Viridiplantae > Streptophyta > Magnoliopsida > Cucurbitales > Begoniaceae > Begonia > Begonia masoniana. The sequence continues at coordinate 29,301,227 of CM039514.1, forward strand.
ACATGACTAAAATTTCTACTATATTTTTTTTAAAAATAAACTTGCAGCGAAAATCATTTGAAATGTTAAGGAATAATCGGTCAAAGAAATAGAAGTTTGAATCGTGAAAACACTTTAAAAGTTGCAGAAGTCAAACGCATCCGCCGATGAGTAAAGTCAACGGAAGAAGCAGAAAACAACCAAAATAGAATACTCCTGCCGATGACGTCAACCGAATGAAAAACAAAGGACATCTCTCGGTAGACTGTATCTACCGGTGACTAAACGACAAAATACACTCTACATCTTCCGATCACGTCAGCCAGATGATTTTCTTCATCAGATCGACTTTGTTCTACACCCATCGATGACTAAACGACAAAAGTCCTCCTACATCTACCGATGACGTCGGCACACATATGCCGATGGGTTTAACGACAAAACCCCTCATCCCCTTCTTCCGATAGGGTAAATTGAATATACCGATCACTAAACGACAAAGCATAATACCCACTCATACCGGTAGGGCAAAATCTTCATCATCCGATAAAATAAACCTCATGTACCGATGACTTTACTGAGACATCATCCGATGGCTTTTCCGAAGACATCTTCCGATAGAATTAACTTACATCATCCGATGACTTTTCTTAAGGCATCTTCCGATAGAATTAACCTACATCATCCGATGACTTTTCTTAAGGCATCTTCCGATAGAGTTAACCTACATCATCCGATGACTTTTCTTAAGGCATCTTCCGATAGACAACAACACAACTTCCTCCGATAGAAAACAATAAACTTCTACACACATCCACCGATAGCTTTTACCAAAACATCATCCGATAGATAACTTACTCGACTCTTACCGATGGACAAAACAACATGGCAGTAGACTTTACTATAAATTAAGAAAGTCCCGACTATCAAAAGGACTTAAGCATTTTATCAAAAACCATTCAGAGGCAGTTTAAATCATTGTATTGCTCAAATTCAGTAAAAACAACATTATAAAATCCAACAGAACACTAATGTCAGGAAATCTCCAAAACTAATTCAAAAGGTTGCTACCACTACTGTCATGAAAACTCAATGTACTCAGATTGAATCATTATCAACTAGACCTTCACAACTGCTGACACCAGTTAACCCGCCTCATCAGTTTACCAGACCGGAGCATGAATGTACCCCTCAAACCACATCTACTCATATGTGCACACGGGAAATTCACCTGCAGTAATCTCTTCACCTACATCACAAAACTCATCTATTAGCCTAATGCTAAGTAAGTAAAGCAGTAATGAAATGAAACACTGAAATATAAATTCCTAAACATGCAATTTCTACTTTCTCAACTCAGTTGTTCATGTTTCGTTTCTGTTCAGATCCCCCTGTGAAATTGGGAGCTGGATCAACTCTCCCAAAGTATATACATCCACTGGCTCATTAAGGGGCGGATAAATTCCGTTAACAGTAAATCTGATTCACATGTTCAGATCCCCCTATGAAATTGGAAGTTGGATCAACTCTCCCAAAGTATAAATATCTACTGTCTCATTAAGGGGGCAGATTACTTCCCTTAACAGTAAAACTGATTCACATAGCTGTTTCAATATGTTCAATCCTCACTATGCCAACATGCATTCAAATTCATTTTCGTATACTTTAAAATATGATGCATGACATACCAACACATTCCAGCATACAAACCCTAATGTTTTGTGATGTAGGCCCGAAGGCACAAGCAAACTTTACTTACCTGGTCTCTTGGAAAAATTTGGTTGCAAGCTACTTTGGGTATTACTCAAACCTAAAACCATAGACAGAGCATACATTAAATTTCCTCTAATCTTCATTCTAAACCACTAGAAATCTAAGGGAAACTGTTTTGGGAACTCTAGTCATTGTGCATTCCCGATTTCAACTTAAACCGAAACCACCACTCACTTACCGCCTTCTCAAAACCTCATTTATCATCCCTCCTACCAACGATAGATACAATGTAACAAGAAATAGAAGCAAAACTCACCAAGTTCGGAGGAAATCGCTGGAGGAAGTCGAAGGGGGTCTCCTATTGCGCTCTGCTAAGCTGAGGAGCTGTGAATGGAGAGGAAATGAAATAAACAGTGGCGGCTACTTCATTAATAGTTTCCTTAAATACGTTATCCACCTTTGAATTTCTAATTACCCTTATGCCCTTGCCTAGTCATCCACTAACCCTACATTTAATATTGCCATATAAATTGTGCCATTAGTTTAAAAGGAATAGAGAAACGGTTTGATAGAACCGGGTATTACAGAAACAGACTGGAAGTGTAATTGATTATCTACACAAGTTTGAACAAATATCTCGTTATGTCCCACATATTGCTGCTACCGAGACTATGAAAGTGAAAAGATTCATCCAAGGATTGAGAGCAGAGATACTCAGGGATATCTGTCTTATTACCTCCAAAAACTCTCTGTTTGCATTCGTGGTGGAGAAAGCATTGTGTGCAAAACAAGGAGAGAAATATGTCATCAAAGCTCAAGAATTTAGAAGGAGGCACAATCATGCAAAACAGACTGAAAAAAGGTAAGCCTCCGCAACATCAATGGGCAGGATCTAAGCGACCAATGATCAGTGGACCTGCTGAAGGACCTTCTAAGTTTGTTGAAAGGGAAACCATCACAGTAACTAATAATATGCCCTTATGGCCCTCATGCAAGAGGCCACATGCTGGAGAATGACACGCTTATACTCATGTTTGTTTCAAGTGCGGTCAAGCTGGACATTTTATCAAGGATTGCCCAAAAAATAACTAGGATCGGCCAGGAGCAGTTGCTCGAGTATACACCATGACTAAGGAGGAAGCTGAAAAGAATGCAGATGTGATAACAGGTGTGCTTCTAATTTCTGAAGTACTTTCTTTTATATTAATTGATTCTGGGGCAATCTATTCTTTTATATCCCTTATGCATTCAAAGAAATTAAATAAGGCAATAGAACATTTGGAACATAAGCTGGGAGTAACTACACCGTCGGGTACAATATTGCCCACTGACTCTATTATTCGAGGATGTAAAGTTCGTATTGGAAGCGGACCTGACTATTTTAGCAATGCAAGATTACGATGTAATTCTCGGTATGGATTGGCTAAATAGACACTATGCAACCATTGATTTTCGTAAGAAGATTGTGAGATTTCAATTGCCTGAAGTAGAACCATTTTTATTTCATGGCGATAAGAAGGGTTCGAGAATTCCAGTTATATCATCATTGCGAGCACAGAGGTTATTGAACTCTGGATGTTTTGCATTCTTGGCAAGTATTGTGTGCACTCAAATCGAGGAAGCAATGGCCTTAGAAAATGTGTTGATAGTTCGTGAATACCCAGATGTCTTTTCAGACGATTTAACAAGTTTGCCACCAGCTAGAGACGTAGAATTCAGCATTGATATTCTACCTGGAACGACACCGATATCTAAAGCCCCATACAGAATGGCACCAATTGAATTAAAGGAGCTTAAGGTTCAACTTGATGAGTTATTGGAAAAAGGGTTCATTCGACCAAGTTTTTCACCATAGGGAGCTCCAGTGTTATTCGTAAAGAAGAAAGATGGATCTATAAGGATGTGCATCGATTATCGAGAACTGAACAAAGTCACCATAAAGAATAAATACCTACTCCCAAGAATCGACGACTTATTTGATCAATTAAAGGGTGCAGATGTCTTCTCAAAAATAGATCTCAGATCTGGCTACCATCAGCTAAGAATCAAGGATGATGATGTATCCAAGACAACATTTCGAACGAGATATGGCCACTACGAGTTTTGAGTTATGCCATTTGGATTGAGTAATGCCCCAGCTGCTTTTATGGATTTAATGAACAGAATATTCAAGAAATTCTTAGATGAATTTGTCATTGTTTTCATCGATGATATTCTCACTATTCGAAGAGTAAGGAAGAGCATGAAGGGCACCTGCAAATTGTTTTATTGACTCTGAGGCGTGAAAAGTTATATGCAAAATTCTCCAAATGTGAATTCTGGATGGAAGAAGTAACCTTTCTCTGGCACGTAATTTCAAAGGAGGGTATGTCGGTAGACCCAGGAAAGATTGAAGCAGTTAGTATGTGGCCGCAACCCAAAAATGTAGCAGAAGTACGAAGCTTCCTCGGTCTTGCGAGCTACTACCGGTGATTCGTGGAAGGGTTCTCAAAGCTAGCTACACCGCTCACAAGACTCACCAAGAAGGGTACTAAATATTTATGGATTGAGGAATGCGATCAAAGCTTTCAAGAACTAAAGCAAAGATTGATTTCAGCACCAATACTCACTATATCATCTGAAACTGGGAAATTTGTGGTCTATAGTGATGCCTCAAAATACGGACTCGGGTGTGTACTTATGCAAGAAGTAAAGGTTGTAGCCTATGCCTCCAGACAACTGAAGGATCACGAGAAGAATTATCCGACACATGATTTGGAGCTCGCAGCGGTAGTTCATGCACTAAAAATTTGGAGGCACTATCTATATGGAGAAAAATGTGAGATTTACACCGATCATAAGAGCTTGAAATATTTTCTAACGCAAAAATATTTGAATATGAGGCAACGTAGATGGTTAGAGTTAGTAAATGATTATCATTGCGAAATCATATATCACCCTGAAAAGGCAAACGTGGTGGTAGACGCATTAAGTAGAATAGCTTCTTCAAGTTTTCAGCATTAACTCCGATTCCGGAAAAATTAATGGAAGAGATGCAGAAATTTGACGTTGAGATTGTACCTTCCGGACTGATTGAGAGATTATTTGCAATGACGCTACAACCAAGCTTGATCAAACAAATTAAGGACAAACAACATGGCGATATTTTCTTAAATAAGATAAGAGATCAATTGAAGAGCGGGAATGTATCATAATTCTCTATGTCTGAAGATGGAATTATTAAATTTAAGAAAAGATGGTGTATACCTGACGATACAGAATTAAAGAGAGTTATATTAAAGGAAGCACATTCAACTCCATACTCGGTACATCCTGGTGCAACCAAAATGTATCAAGATTTGAAGCAGCATTATTGGTGGCGAGAATTGAAATTTGATGTAGCCAAATTTGTTGAGAGGTGTCTTACATGTCAGCAAGTCAAAGCAGAGCATCAACGACCTACTGGCATTTTACAACCATTATTTGTACTTGAGTGGAAATGGGAACATATCACGATGGATTTCGTAAGCGGACTCCCAAGATCAAATAAAAATTTTGACTCTATTTGGGTAATAGTTGATAGGCTGACAAAATCGGCGCATTTCATTCTTGTACGGACTACTTACAATATGGATCAGTATGCCCGTCTATATATTAAGGAAATCATCAGACCTCACGGTACGCCTATCTCTATAGTTTCAGATCGAGATACTCGTTTCATGTCAAAGTTCTGGAAGAGTTTGCAAAAAAAAAAAGGGCACTCAGTTAAATTTCAGTACAGCTTTCCACCCTCAAACAGATGGTGTAATGACCCTAATGTGTAAGTATGTGTACGATGGCTGCACGAACCGGAACCCGGATGGCAGTACGTCTGCGCGGGCGAGCCGGAAGGTGACAGGTCGTAAAGAGGGGGTCGTCACAATCCCACATCGCTTGGGGAAGTATGTGAAAATGAAACATATGTAAAGAGACCCTCCCAAGATAGTAAGACGCATTTTGGAGCACGATTGGCAACGGATCCCATAAGAACTCCGAAGTTAAAAGTGATTCGGCGAGAGCAATTCCAGGTTGGGTGACCTTCTAGGAAGTTCTCGCCAAACAAAGCCGTGAGGGGAGGATATTGGGCTGCGGCCCAATCCCCAGAGCGGACAATATCTTGCTGGGATAAGAGGTCGTTACAAATGGTAGGCTCAGTGGTACTCCTTATTCGTAGCCCAGGTACTTGTCCCTGAGATCCTGGGTTCGAGTGGGGGGGGGGGGGGGGGGGGGGGAAGGCAAAAACCCTCTGCAGGGAGAGGGAAGATTGTGAGTACATGTGGTTGGGACTGAGTCCGCCACATGGCAGCAGCCCATCGATGGGAACTGCACGGTTCGGGCCTGCGGGAACGGGGTCTGGGCCGTTACAAATGGACAGTCAGAAAGAACAATTCAAACCTTAGAGGACATGTTAAGAGCTTGTGCAATCAATTTTCCAGGAAATTGGTGTAAGAATTTACCACTAGTGGAGTTTTCCTACAACAATAGTTATCAAGCTTCAATTGGAATGACACCTTATGAAGCATTTTATGGAAGGAAGTGCAGATCTCCAGTACATTGGGACGAAGTCGGTGAAGGTACTCTGGTGGGACCTGATATTTTAAGACACACTACGGAGATTGTTACTCTAATCTGAAAAAGGATCCTTGCAGCCCAAAGTAAACAGAAAAACTATGCAGATCAAAGAAGAAGAAAATTGAAATTTGCCGTAGGTGATCAAGTATTTTTGAAAGTTTCTCCAATGAGAGGTGTAATGCGGTTTGGAAAGAAGGGAAAACTAAGCCCAAGATACATAGGCCCGTTTGCAATTTCAGCAAGAATTGGAGAGGTTACTTACAAATTGAATTTGCTTGAGTCACTCAAACAGGTTCACAACGTGTTTCACATCTCGATATTAAGGAAGTACGTACCAGATCCTTCACATATTTTGCTAATGAGACCGAAAGAAATTGTGCTCAATCCTAACTTATCATACGAAGAAAGGTCGATTCAGATTCTAGAATCAGAAGAAAGAAACTTGCGGAATAAGAAGGTCTCGCTTGTAAGAGTTCTATGGAAGAATCGAAACGTCGAGGAGGCAATCAGGGAAAGGGAAGAAGAAATGAGAGAGGTCTACCCAGAACTTTTCAGGTAATTATTTAAATTTCGAGGACGAAATTTTTTTTAAGGAGGCAAGATTGTAACATACTAGAATTTTAATCCCAAATTAAGGAAATCAATTTATTTCCTAATCTCACTTAAGGAAACCAATCAAACCCTAAATTTCAATTCCCCCATTTTTAGTGAAACTAAACCCTAATTTCAGATGTTATTTTGGGATTTTTAAAACAAATCATAAAATTGTTTCCAAAATAACACCCTAATCTTTGGTGTGTTACAACCCGAAGTATATGGAAAAATATTTCATTCCTAATATCAAACCTTCACATACAAACATTATGGAAATTCATTACTAAACCGTCGGCGAATCTGATCAAATTATGGCCAGATTCGTATTAAATTTTTAGGAATGTTTTGGGAAAGAAATTATTCCCGTAATCAGAGAAGTTGGTGGGGAAAAGGAAAATCACACCTACATATCAAATCTCTTTCTCCCGATTTCTGAAAATCAAAAAGAATTCGGAGAAAAATGTTACCTCGCAGAACCGCCGCCCCCGACTCCGACCATTGTGAGTTGACAGACTCCGGTGACGTCTCTGAAAAGGAAGAATCACAGCTTCAACTCCGATCAACCCCCCATCGATGGGCTTTCTCTCTCGGTCGAATCCCTCTTCGCGTCGTCGGACCCTTCTCGGCCTCCGTCGGGAACCACCAGCAGCGTACGTTTCACTCTCGTTATTGCTCCCTCTCGTTCTCGCTCTCTCTCGTTCTCGGTCTCACTCACTCACTCTCTCTCTCGTAGAAGCTCGCACGAAGATGAAGGCAGAGGACAACCGGTTTCTTTTGTTCATAATTCAGAACCAAACCAAACATCAAGGCTGAACCAGACCAGCAAACCAAACCAGCTCAATTGACCGAACCGACCCAAACCCAAAATTATTCAATTGAATATTTTGGATTGTTAAGGACGCCCAAGTCAATCCAAAAATCCAACGCTTGGATTTTATTGATAAAGAATTTCTACCCTAATTGTTTTTAAAAAGGATTATTTTGGGGATAAATGAAGAGATTTAAATATCTTTAATTTTTAGGCAAAGAAGATTTATTCAACGCTTGGGAAAAATAATTAAAAATTCTATTCCTTAATCGCTCGGAATCCATGTAAGTAAAAATATCACGTTTTTCAAAGATTTGGCTTTAGCCCTACATCACAAAATCTATATTTTTATTACAGCTTTATTTTATGTTTTTGATATTTGAGCTTTAGATATTGACATAGAATTGTTAAAAAGATAAAATTTGATAGGACATTTGCATGTGTATGAAAATGATGGAATTGACGAAAAGTATGTGATCTTTGACCGACGGTTGGAATAAGTTCTAACTAGAGGTGTGGTTGGAACAAGTTCCAATTAGATGTGATATTTGACCGACAGTCGGAACAAATTCTAACTAGAGGTGATGGTTGGAACAAGTTCTAACTAAATGTGATATTTGGCCGAAAGTTGGAACAATTTCTAATTAGAGGCGATGTTTGACCGAAAGTTGGAACAAGTTCTAACTAGGGGTGAGGTTTGACAGAAGGTTGAAACAAGTTCTAACTAGAGGTGATGTTTGACCAAGGGTTGGAACAAGTTCTAACCAGTATGTAACTGATAAGACAAGATTCAAGAAAAAGTAAATATTGACACTTGCACATTTTTTCGCTTACTGAGTTTTTCTCATAGTATTTAATTTTGTGATGTAGGTGGGTTTTTATCTTAGGAAGAACTAGCTGTGCTCAAGAATCCTTCAGAGGCAGACAAGCATACAGAGGAGGATGTTGTCGTTGGTTTTGAATAAAAATTTAAAGTTATACTTTTTAAAAAGATATTTTCTAATTAGTTGCATTTAAATTTATTTTGTTTTAAATTAGAATAATTTATTGCATTAACTGTTGGATTATTATTAAGTACGTTATTGTTTTTAAAAGATTTTATGAATAAAATTTTATTTAATATTTGTTTAACATTTAATGTTCTAAATATTTATTTATATTAATTTTAAGGTTCCCGCTTATTAAATGATTTTGTATTTTCAATGATTTTGAATTAAGAAAATTAGGGTTTTATAACGATTCAATTTAACATAATTTGCAAATCAATTTGAGAAAATTTTTTTAGGGTTTTCAAATTGGGGAAAAATCCAAATTAAATTTTGGGGTCGTTACAAAAACTACCCTACACATGACCTAAAGCTAGCAGCAGTTGTGTTTGCACTGAAAGTATGGAGACACCACTTGTACGGACAATCATGTGAGGTGTTTTCTGATCGCAAGAGCCTAAAGTACATATTTACCCAGAAAGAGCTAAACATGAGACAAAGACGGTGGTTAGAATTTGTGAAAGATTACGATGTTGATATTAAATACCACCCTGGTAAAGCTAATGTGGTTGCTGATGCACTGAGCAGAATGTCAGCTACTATGCAACCGGCTATGTCGGCCGTATGAATGCCTTTGAGGACAGAGATACAGAAGTTCGATATGGAGATAGTTTCTAGGCTATCGGCCATACTAGCAGACTTGACAATACGGTCCACCGTCCTGTACCAAATTAAGGAAGCCTAGAAGACTAATTCAAAGGAGATGGCTGATATTGTGAGCAAGTTACCTATGGCCTCTTTCGATTTCAGTTTTTTGGGAGAGGGTATTCTGAAGTTCAAAGACAGATGGTATGTTCTGAAAGACGAAGACCTACGGAAGAACATCTTGTCGGAAGCCCACTCGTCCTCCTTTCAGTGCATCCTGGTAGCACAAAGATGTATCAAGACTTGAAACTTCACTTCTAGTGGCCAAATATGAAGAATGAAGTAGACAAATACGTGAAGTCTTGCATGATATGTCAACAAGTCAAGGCTGAACATCAACGACCAGGTGGGACACTTCAGCCTCTCCCGATCCCTGAATGGAAATGAGAGAACATAACGATGGATTTTGTCATCGGCCTTCCAAGGACAGCTAAGGGCCATAATAGCATTTGGGTCATAGTCGACAGATTGACGAAGTCGGCCCATTTTCTACCTGTGAAGACGACGTACTCCATGGATCAGTATGCAGAGCTGTATATTAACGAGATTATTAAGCTGCATGGCATTCCTGTGTCGATCGTCTCAGACCGGGATCCCAGATTCACTTCTAGGTTTTAGAAAAGCTTACAGAGCTCCTTGGGCACCAAGTTAGATTTCAGCATGACATTTCATCAACAGACGGACCGACAATCCGAGAGGACGATTCAAATACTGGAAGATATGTTAAGATCGTGCGTATTGGAATTTCATGCTCCTTGGAGTAGATATTTGCTGCTTGTGGAGTTTGCTTACAACAATAGCTACCAGGCTACAATTGGCATGGCTCCTTATGAAGCTCTTTATGGCAGAAAGTGTAGATCCCCATTGTGTTGGGATGAGGTCGGAGAAGCTAAGCTTATCGGCCCTGAGATATTACAGCAGATGTCCGAGGTGATAGCTGCTATCAAACAATGAATAAAAATTGCTCAGAGTTGACAGAAGAGTTACGCGGACCATAGGAGAAGAGACTTATAGTTCGCGGAGTGCGATGAAGTATTCCTGAAAGTGTCACCTTTCAAGGGCGTAATGAGATTCGGTAAGAAAGGAAAGCTCAGCTCGCAGTTCATTGGCCCTTTTCCCATTTTGAAGCGTGTGGGAAGCATGGCCTACAGACTACAGTTGCCAGCGTCAATGGATGGAGTTCATAATGTTTTACATGTTTCGATGCTGAGAAAATGTGTACGAGATCCAACCCAGATCGTGGAATATGTGGACTTTGATATCATGCCGACGCTGACATATGAAGAAAGGCCTATATAGATATTGGATACTTCACTCAAGGTGTTGCGTAACAAGGTAGTCCTATTGGTTGAGGTTTTGTGGCACAATCATAATGTGGAGGAAGCCACATGGGAAAGACAACAAGATGTTAGGGCCCAATATCCGAACCTCTTCGCTTAAGCAAATTTTGGGGACAAAATTCCTGTTAAGATGGGTGGAATATAACACCCGGTATTTTTGTCATGTAAATATTCCCAGAATTTCATTTAGCGGGATAATTGCTTACATTAATACAATGAATGTTTTAATGAGTTTATCGGAGTGTTTAATGGAAAAACCGAATTGATTAACTAATTAACAAATTAGTTGGAAACCAATGGAAGGGAAAATTAGGAAAACAATTAAGGTAGGTGGGAGGGAACTAATGAGTGCTTGACACTTGGCAACTTGTTGAAGAAGCCATGTTCTTTTCTCTTTCTTCCTACTTGAAACCCTAATTTCTTATCTGCTTCTTTCCACTACTCTCTGTTTTCTCTCCTCCAGGCGACTGCAACCTTTCCAAAAGACTTCCATTCTCCTGTTTTCTCCAATGAAGGTAATCATCTGCTAATGTAGCACCCGGTTTCATTGAGCCAATTTATTTTGTCAACTAGTAGTAAATGTTTTATAGATGAAATTGGGGGAAATTAGTGATTAGGCTAATGAGTGACTAGGTGAGGGCATAATGGTAAATTGAGATATAAAGTGGATAACCTATTTAAGGGAAGAGGTTCTGCGTTTAATGCACAGTAGCCGCCACCCTATTACCATTTCCCTTCGTTGATTTTCAGCTCAGCTCATCAGACTTCCTTCCGACATTTTCCTCTCTGATTTTTCTCCATTTTAGGTGAGTTTTGTTTCATTTTACTTGCTGTTTTAGTGATTAGATAACAGAGAGATTGTAGGGGAGTGTTCGTGAATGCTGTGAGTGAGAGTTAGTTTCGGGTTTTGAGGAGAACTAGGAATGCTCGACGAATAGGACTTCCAGCTAGTTTCCCTAAGATTTCTAAATAGTTTAGAATGAAGTTTAGTAATGCGGTGCTCTGTTTACGATTATAGGTAACCAGACTTCTGAAGTAGCTAACAACCAGACAATCTCCAGGAGACCAAGTAAGTGAAGTATGCTTGTGCCTTCGGGCCTACATCACAAAACAATAATATTATGTTTGCTTGAATGTGTTTGTATGTCATGCATCATATTTTGAAAGTATGCGAAAATGAATTTACATGAAATGGCATGGTAAGGAATGAACAACCTGTAACAAGTAAACTATTAAGGGAACTAATCCGCCCGTTAACTTATGAATGAATTTATACTTTGAGAGAAGTGATCCAACTCCCAATTTCACAAGGGGATCTGAACAGTTGTTAAAGGAACTAATCCGCCTCTTAATCGAGAGAGAGGATGTATGACTTTGGGAGAAGTGATCCAACTCCCAATTTCACAGAGGGATCAGATCAGAAACGAATGCATATGCAAGGAATTTATGTTTCAGCATTCCATTTCATTACTGCTTTACTTACTTAGAATTAGGCTAATAGATGAGTTTTGTGATGTAGGTGAAGAAGTGACAGCAGGTGTGTTCTCTGAGTTTGCTGAGAACTAGGCAGGTTGGAAGGGTGCATTCATGCATCGATCTGGCAACTGATGAGGCGGTTTAACTGGTGGCAGTAGATGAGAAGGTTCGGTGAACCATGATTCAATTTAAGTATGTTGAGAGTTTTTATGACAGTGGTAGTTTTGATGTTTTGAATACAATTTGAGTCTTTTCTGATAATGATACTCTGTTGGTTTTAATAGTGGTTTTTACCAAATATTAGAGTAATACACGGATTTAAGTAGTTTTGAACGGTTTTTAGTAAAATACTCAAGTTCTTTTGGTAGTCGGAGTTTTCTTTGTTTAGAGTGAAATTGTTGCTATGCTATTTTTGTTGAGTGTTTTTGATGTATCGGTAGATGATGTCTATCATTAGATGTTGAGTATTTTTGATCTATCGGTAGATGATGTCTATCGGTAGATTTTGAGTAATTTTGGTCTATCGGCGAATTTAGTCCATCGGTAGAAGTCGAGAGTTTTGTCTATCGGTGGATGTAGTCCATCGGTGGATGTGAGTATTAGAATTTGTCGTTTTGTGACCAGGTGATGTCGAATATTATGTCTATCGAAAGATGTAGGAAGAAATTTGTCTTTTTGCAATCGGTAGATGTGAATTGAGGATTTTTGTCATCTAGTAATCGGAAGACGCAACTTGTTCTATCGGTAAATGTGAGCTGAGAATGTTTGTCGTTTGTGAGCGGTAGAAGTAAATAGGAGATTTGTCGTTTTGTGAGCGGTGAATGCGAGTGTAAAACATTGTCGTTCTGTGAGTGGAAGATGTAATTTGTACGGCTTCTGCCGCCGAGACTCTTTTGTCTCTATATCTATTGTTGGAACTATTCAGCGGCAGATGTGTTCTGTTTTCTTTTCTTTTTCAACCAACTGTCTTCAATATTTTAACTATTTAATAAATGTTGTTCATACAAATGTTTTTTCGCTGTAAGTTTTAATGTTTTAAGGGTCAAGTCTTGATCGTTGAATGAAACCGTTCAAAAAACTCGGGGCGTTACAGTATGGTATCAGAGACATTCAAATAAACCGTTCAAAAGATTACTCATCAGTGCCGATCGTCACATGGGAGTACTTCAACAACTGTAAGTGTTTATGTTAGTCTTAGTTATTAGATGTTTATGAGAGTAGTTAACCCTGTGTAGGAAATCTAGTAAGATGTCTAGACGACCAGGAAGACCAAGAGTACCAAGAGAGGTACAGAATTCAGGACATGAAGAAGATCCTAGTGTGATTAGGCAGCTGACAGATTTGGTGCATCAGCAAACAGACTGATATGCCCCCGGTCCCGATCCATCGTGCACAAGTCAAGGTACGTAATTATTTATTTATTTTATCTAACTAATGGACTTGTGGAATTTGTAGGTAAGTGGATCCTCAAGGCTTGGAAAGAATTAATGAAGAATGAATTTGTTTTCCTTTAATTCAAATTATGTAAAAGCCTTGTATTTAATTTGTATATTTTAGGAAACTTTAATTTTGTTTAAAACTCGTTAATTGGCAAACTTTAGCCTCTTAGAATGTGTATTTTTGTAATAGTCTTCAAAGGAAGGTGAACCAAAGACTGAACCAAGTGAACCGAGGCCAAGAGAATGTTGAAACAAGGCTTGAACCGGACTTAACCAAGCTGAACCAAAGAAGAACCAAGCTGAACCAAAGAAGAATCAAGCTGAACCAAGGTGCAAAGGAGTGAACCGGCTGGAGCACCCTGCCACTAGCGAACCAGACCATTTCTGCGCACAAAAGCGCTAACGGCTAGTTTTCCAGCCGATGTTGATGGATTTCTCTGCAGATCTCTCCTCCTTCTCCTTCCATTTCTTCTCTGTATTTAATCGTTCATGTAGCTCTGTAAATCGTTAGCTATTCATTGGAATTTTTGGAAAAATAGAACCTGTGTTCTTTCTTCGGAGTTTTCTCCATTACAGAGAGATTTTCTCTCTCGGCATTGCCGGTGCCAAGCACCAGACGGCTTGCCCAGTGTTCCTCGAGCTTAAGGTTGCTCGGAGGAATTCTTAGTTGTCTCCCGTTTGCTCGAGCACGAGCTAGATCGAGGAGATGGCGAAACCTTGCGTTCCCAGACGCTGTGAACTCTTCGCCCGCGAAGGTTCAGTCGTCCAAAGGCACCAATGGCCACGGACCAGCCATGGGTCATCGACCCCCATCCCTTCGACCTCTTCTGAGGACGAAGACCGCGCTTGCAGGGCTGTTTCCAGCCGCTGGAGAGTTTCCCCGATCAACGGCGAAACTCTGTCCCGAGAGGTGCCGAGAGCGACCTCTCGGCCGGCGATGGATCCCTCAACGCTCCGCCACCTCCAGAACCTTTCTCTCCATCCCTCGCAGCCCTCTGAGGAGTTGGCCGACGTGCCCACCTCTCGGTAACCATTTTCATCCCTCGCCTCCCTTGCCCTGTGTTTTCTCTGTTTTCCAGCAAGTTTAGAGTCTGTTTTTGGGGTGTTCTTAGAGCACCGATCATTGTTATTATTTCGAGTCTTCCGCATGTGTTTCTAACCCCATTTGCAGGCCCGTAGCCTATCACAGAACTAGTGCGTCAGCAGTTTGATCAGTTAGGAGTGCTGTTGAACGGAGAGGTACAGGGAAATGCTAACTCGAGTTCTAGCAATGAACATTCTATAGATAGATTCAGGAGACTACAACCACCCACGTTTGGTGGATAGTCATTTGATCCGGTTATTGCTGAAGGGTGGCTTAGGAAGATTGAGAGTATGTTTAGGTGAGCCAACATTGGAGAAGGAGACAAGGTCACGTTGGCAACATTTCATTTGGCTGGTGAAGCTCAACTCTGGTGGGAAACAATAGAGACCACCACTGATGTTTTGGCGATGCCTTGGTCACAATTCAAGGACATTTTCTATGAGAAGTATTTTAATAGCACTGTCCAGAACGCGAAGAAGTTGGAGTTTCTGAACTTGAAGCAGACATGTGGCCGAGTACAGTAGGCAATTTGAGTCCATGTCCAGGTTTGCTGGACATTTTGCTCACAAGGACGAGGATAAGGTGTTCAAATTTGTGCATGAACTGAAGCCAGAAATTTACCGAGGAGTTAAATTTTGTGGTATTAAAGGCTTGACATTCAACGAAGTTGTGTCCACTGCTCTGGAAGTGGAAGAAGCTGAAAGGAAGTGTGCTGGACCAAAGGAGGTCCCACAAAAGTTTGTCCAGCCACACCAACAAAGAGGAATGAAGAGGCCAAGTGAAGGCCAGAATAGCCAAGGAACAGAAGGGAAAATATAAAATGCCAGGAAATTTTCCCAGTGTCCTAAGTGTTTGAAGAACCACCCGGGCGAGTGTAGATTGAACTTTGGAAAGTGTTTTAACTGTGAGGAGGTTGGACATACGTTCAAAGAATGCCCGAAGCCTAGAATCACCAGATGCTACAATTGTAACAAGGTCGGCCATATTAGCAGAGACTGCCCAGCTTTCAAGAGTGGTCCTACTACGATTAAACCGAGGATATTCTCCATGATGGAGTCGGGTGAAGAACAGCCCGCTGTAGTGTCAGGTACTATATTGATCAACTCTATACCTGCTTTTACTTTAATAGATTCTGGTGCAACGCATTCATTTATATCATCTGCATTTACTGTTAAGTTAGGTATACAACCTACGCCATCTGAACATATGTTTAATGTCGCGTTACCCTCTGGTGAATGCATGCACTCTAGCCAAGTGATGCTTGATAGTGGGAAACAAGAATTTACCATGCTGATCTCATTATTATGGATATAATGGGATTTGATGTAATCCTAGGAATGGACTGGTTGTTTAAGCACCATGCCACAATTGATTGTAGGATTGGAATAGTTAGCTTCCATTCCCCTGGTAGTTTGAAACATACCTTTCAAGCTTCAAAGAAGAGTAAGGAAATATATCTTCAAACAGAAAGAATTAAATATGAGGCAACGTCGATGGTTGGAATTCGTAAAGGATTATGATTTTGAGATTAAATACCATCCCGGCAAAGATAATGTTGTGGCAGATGCTTTGAGTAGAGTAACAACATCAACCCCAACTATGATTTTTGATATGCCATTAGCCTTAGAGTCATAAATCCAAAGGTTTAATCTAGAAGCAGTATCCAGTGTATCAGTTATGCTTTCAGCCATAACCTTAAAGCCTACTATTCTGGAGAAAATAAAGGAAGCTTAGACGAATGATGACGAGTGCAACAAGTACATATTAAGTATAGAATCCACTGTTAACTCGGATTTCAATTATTCTAATGAAGGGATCCTTAAGTTTAGAAATAGATGGTTTGTTCATGCCATTAAAGAACTTCGAGATGAGATTCTTTCTGAAGCACATTCTTCTAGATTTTCTGTCCACCCTGGAAGTACGAAGATGTACAAGGACCTCAAACAGCATTATTTGTGGCCAAGTATGAAAAGGTGTGTGGCAGAGTATGTAGGATCATGTTTGTGTTGTCAGCAGATTAAAACTAAACATCAGAGGCCTGCAGGAACATTACAACCCTTACCGGTTCCCGAATGGAAATGGGAACAAATAACGATGGACTTTGTTGTGGGATTGCCTAGAACAGCAAAGGGACATGATGCAATCTGGGTAATAGTTGATCGATTAACCAAATCTGCCCACTTTCTGTCGATGATAATGACTTACTCGATTGATCAGCTTGCTGAATTGTATGTGCATAAGATTATACGTTTACATAGAGTTCCTATCGCAGTAGTGTCAGATCGGGATTCTCGATTCACATATAAGTTTTGGAAGAGTTTGCATAAGGCTATGGGTACACAGCTCAACTTTAGCACAGCCTTTCATCCTCAAACTGATGGACAATCCGAGAGGACTATCCAAACACTAGAGGATATGCTCCGTGCATGTGTATTAGAATTTCAGGGTTCTTGGAGTAAGTACCTATCATTGGTGGAATTTTCCTATAATAACAGTTTTCAGGCAACAATAGGAATGACACCGTATGAAGCATTGTATGTACGTAAATGCAGATCTCCTTTGTATTGGGACGAAGTTGGTGAAGCACGTTTGCTTGGTCAGGATATTGTGCAACAGACAGTGGAGAAAAATGCTCTCATCCGACAGAGAATCTTAATAGCTCAAAGCCGACAGAAGAACTATGCCGACAGAAGACGCAGAGAATTAGAGTTTGAAGTAGGTGATGAAGTTTTTCTTAAGGTATCACCATTCAAAGGAGTTGTGAGATTTGGTAAGAGAGGCAAGTTGAACCCCAGATTTATTGGACCCTTTTCAATCTTGAAACAGATTGGGAGGACAGCTTACGAATTACAGCTACCAACCTCTATGGAAGGAATCCATAATGTGTTCTATGTTTCCATGTTGAAAAAGTGTGTACGAGATCCATCACAGATTGTGGAACAGCAGGATATTGAAGTTCATCCTACTCTTGCATATGAAAAGAAAGCAGTAAGGATCTTAGACCATGCCGTAAAAGTGTTGCGCAACAAAGAAGTTCCACTGGTGAAAGTCTTATGGCATAACCAGACATAGAGGAGACAACTTGGGAGCGCCAGCAAGACATGATGGACCAACATCCAGAATTATTCAGGTATTAAATCTTGAGGACAAAATTCTTTTAAGGAGGGTAGATTGTAGCACCCGGTTTCATTGAGCCAATTTATTTTGTCAACTAGTAGTGAATGTTTTATAGATGAAATTGGGGGAAATTAGTGATTAGGCTAATGAGTGACTAGGCGAGGGCATAATGGTAAATTGAGATATAAAGTGGATAACCTAAGGGAAGAGGTTCTGCGTTTAATGCACAGTAACCGCCACCCTATTACCATTTCCCTTCGTTGATTTTCAGCTCAGCTCAGCAGACTTCCTTCCGACATTTTCCTCTCTGATTTTTCTCCATTTTAGGTGAGTTTTGTTTCATTTTACTTGCTGTTTTAGTGATTAGATAACAGAGAGATTGTAGGGGAGTGTTCATGAATGCTGTGAGTGAAAGTTAGTTTCGGGTTTTGGGGAGAACCAGGAATGCTCGACGAACAGAACTTCCAGCTAGTTTCCCTAAGATTTCTAAATAGTTTAGAATGAAGTTTAGTAATGTGGTGCTCTGTTTACGATTATAGGTGAGCAGACTTCCGAAGTAGCTAACAACCAGACAATCTCCAGGAGACCAGGTAAGTGAAGTATGCTTGTGCCTTCGGGCCTACATCACAAAACAGTAGGATTATGCTTGCTTGAATGTGTTTGTATGTCACGCATCATATTTTGAAAGTATGCGAAAATGAATTTACATGAAATGGCATGGTAATGAATGAACAGACTGTAACAGATAAACTATTAAGGGAACTAATATGCCCCTTAACTTCTGAAGGGATTTATACTTTGGGAGAAGTGATAAAACTCCCAATTTCACAGGGGGATCTGAACAGTTGTTAAGGGAACTAATCCGCCCCTTAATCGAGAGAGAGGATGTATGACCTTGGGAGAAGTGATCCAACTCCCTATTTCACAGGGGGATCAGATCAGAAATGAATGCATATGAAACTGAGATGAGAAAGTAGAAACTGCATGTTTAGGAATTTATGTTTCAGCATTCCATTTCATTACTGCTTTACTTACTTAGTATTAGGCTAATAGATGAGTTTTGTGATGTAGGTGAAGAAGTGACAGCAGGTGTGTTCTCTGAGTTTGCTGAGAACTAGGCAGGTTAGAGGGGTGCATTCATGCATCGATCTGGCAACTAATGGGGCGGTTTAACTGGTGGTAGTAGATGAGAAGGTTCGGTGAACCATGATTCAATTTAAGTATGTTGAGAGTTTTTATGACAGTGGTAGTTTTGATGTTTTGAATACAATTTGAGACTTTTCTAATAATGATACTCTGTTGGTTTTAATAGTGGTTTTTACCAAATTTTGGAGTAATACTGTGATGACCCGAATATGCACGTATGGGTACGATGGCTGCACGAACCGGAACCTGGATGGCGGTACGTCCACGCGGGCGAACCGGAAGGTGACACGTCGTAAAAATGGGGTCGTCACAATCCCACATCGCTTGGGGAAGTATGTGGAAATGAAACATATGTAAAGAGACCCTCCCAAGATAGCAAGACGCGTTTTGGAGCACAATTGATAACGGATCCCATAAGAACTCCGAAGTTAAAAGTGCTTCGGCGAGAGCAATTCCAGGTTGGGTGACCTTCTGGGAAGTTCTCGCCAAACAAAGCCGTGAGGAGAGGATATTGGGTTACGACCCAATCCCCAGAGCGGACAATATCTTGCTGGGAAAAGGGGTCGTTACAAATGGTATCAAAGCCTGTACCCAACCGGAAATGTGGCCAACGAGGACGTTGGGCCCCCGGGGGGGTGATTGTGATGATCCGAATATGCACGTATGGGTACGATGGCTGCACGAACCGGAACCTGGATGGCGGTACGTCCGCGCGGGTGAACCGGAAGGTGACAGGTCGTAAAAATGGGGTCATCACAATCCCACATCGCTTGGGGAAGTATGTGGAAATGAAATATATGTAAAGAGACCCTCCCAAGATAGCAAGACGCGTTTTGGAGCACAATTGATAACGGATCCCATAAGAACTCCGAAGTTAAAAGTGCTTCGGCGAGAGCAATTCCAGGTTGGGTGATCTTCTGGGAAGTTCTCGCCAAACAAAGCCGTGAGGGGAGGATATTGGGTTAAGGCCCAATCCCCAGAGCGGACAATATCTTGCTGGGAAATGGGGTCGTTACAAATACATGGATTTAAGTAGTTTTAAATGGTTTTTAGTAAAATGCTCAAGTTCTTTTGGTAGTCAAAGTTTTCTTTGTTTAGAGGTAAATTGTTTCTATGCTGTTTTTGTTGAGTGTTTTTGATCTATCAGTAGATGATGTCTATCAGCAGATATTGAGTATTTTTGATCTATCGGTAGATGATGTCTATCGGCAGATGTTGAGTATTTTTGGTCTATCGGCGAATTTAGTCCATCGGTAGAAGTCGAGAGTTTTGTCTATCGGTGAATGTAGTCCATCGGTGGATGTGAGTATTAGAATTTGTCGTTTTGTGACCGGGTGATGTCGAATATTATGTCTATCGAAAGATGTAGGAAGAAATTTGTCGTTTTGCGATCGGTAGATGTGAATTGAGGATTTTTGTCGTCTAGTGATCGGAAGACGCAGCTTGTTCTATCGGTAGATGTGAGCTGAGAATGTTTGTCGTTTGTGAGCGATAGAAGTAAATAGGAGATTTGTCGTTTTGTGAGCGGTGAATGCGCGTGTAAAATGTTGTCGTTCTGTGAGTGGAAGATGTAATTTGTACGGCTTCTGCCGTCGAGACTCTTTTGTCTCTATATCTACCGCTGGAACTATTCAGCGGCAGATGTGTTCTGTTTTCTTTTCTTTTTCAACCAACTGTCTTCAATATTTTAACTATTTAATAAATGTTGTTCATACAAATGTTTTTCCGCTGTAAGTTTTAATGTTTTAAGGGTCAAGTCTTGATCGTTGAATGAAATTTTAAAATTTTCTCAGAAAGTCATAGTTCGGTTTAGTATTATGTGTGGCGAACCGGGTTCAGATAACTCGGGGCGTTACAGATAAAGTTAACGAGTTTGGACAAGTTAAAATGAGAGTTTTGCTGAAGTTAGGGTTAAGATATTTTGGACAAAACTCTCTGTTATTGTATGAAAACACGTCGGTTTGTTTTCTAAAGGTTTGAATGGAGTTTGGAGCATGTCCTACCAAGTTGTTAGTTAGCATTTATAGCTTTGCTCATTTTCTTTACGTGCATGTTATAGGTTTGTGCATCACCTGGACGTTCAGGACTATCAACTCTACAGCAAACAGGTAAGTTCATATCCGTAGGTTGGCCCTTAAAGCCCTACATCACGGAGACTCTAGGTTTTACTTCTGTCGGGAGGTTTCAGGTAGATAAGCTGGAGTTATATTTCAAATCGTCTGTTTTTCTCTCTAGGTTCTGTTGTGCTATTCTGTTTTCTGCTGTTTTAATCTTAAGTACTGTAAAAGTTCACGCATACACGTTTTTCCCGAAAGCTCATGCCAAAATGTCTTCTACACACGTTTTGAAGTTAATAAAGATAAAATCAGATTGTAATGTATTGGTTAAGTGCGGGACGGGGACTGCCCTACTGTTCTGTTCTGTTCTGTTATATTATGTACATCTGTTTGTGCCTGTCGTGCACTTGCTAGTTCCCTTATAAGCCTCACTTATAGTCCTCTGCCAGTGAAACGTAATGTAATGTTCTGTCACTGTATTCTAAAAATTCATGCATAGCATATGCATCACTGCATTTATATGTTCTTACTGAGTTTTAGACTCATAGGTGAACTCCCTGATGTAGGTACTGAACCCGTGAATGAGGACTTTGTGCCTCAAGATGATGATTTGATGTAGTTGGTGGATCGAGCTCATGGGGTTTGGTTGTTATAGTCAGACAAGAGTTAACTCTGTGAGAATGTACTTTTTGAAGTTATGTCAAGTTCTGTAACATCTGTCGAAGTTTTCAAAAATATTTGAAGTGTAGGTTCAGCTCTGTACAACTTTTGTGTTCTTTTAAAACGACGTATGGAATCTGTATTGATGTCTAAAACCTCTGTATTTGACAGTTATATCTTTATATTTTGAAATATTCTGGAATTGCATTGAGTTTCCTCTGATTAGTTCATGCATGGGTGGTCTCTGGTTTTAAAACTATCCATGCAGATTTATTTTCTTAAACTTATGTCATGTTTCCTGTTATGTCCGAAAGTCATGTTCTGAATCGATTTTTGAGAATTTGAAACTTTTATGTTATCTGTTTTTATGCTCCCTATTGTATGTCTTTCTGTTAAAAGCTGTCAAATTTTATCTTTAAAACTACGTCTTCGGATTACATCCACCGCCGCTTTAAAAATCACATCTACCGTTGTCTTTTTAAAGCACATCCACCGCTGCCTTTAAATTTACATCCACCGGTGAACAGTTCATTTTTTTGTCTGTAGTTCACATCCACCGGTGAACAGTGCATTTCTGTTTGCATCCACCGCTGCCTTTAAAATCTCATCTTCCGATTGCATCTGTTGCCTACATCTTCCGGTGACGTCATTCACCTTACATCTTCCGCTGGTATTCACTGCCTACATCTTCCAGTGACGTCATCCATTTTACATCTTCCGCCCAATTTATTTTCATCTTCTGCCTGACGTCAGCTACGTCTTTCGCCTGACGTTATTTGCCCACAGTTCACCTCTACCGGTGAACAGTAATCTTCTGCTTGTAGTTCACCTCTAACGGTGAACAGTAATCTTCTGCCTGGAGTTCACATCTGCCGGTGAACAGTCCACTTCTGCTTGTAATTTATGTCTTCCGCCCCATTTTATTTACTCCTGCCATAGATCACCCGATTCCAGTATTCACTGTAGCCTTTCTTCCAATATGTCTTCCAGCTTATATTTCTCATTTATTTTCACTGCATGTATCTTATCACGATTTCCTCTGCATGCCCGTCGTCTATCCAGTCTTTTATTTAAACGATCAAAGTGTTCTGTCTCCCTGTTTTACTTCTGGTGTTCATTCTGTAGTCCGATTTTAACTGTTTTCCAGTTTTACTTTCAAATCCCTCTCTATTATGCTTTTAAGGATTTGCTCTTAAAAGTTCAGTCTGCTCAGTCTGTTTATTCAAAAAAAAAAATGTGTCCCATTTTTTGTTAAATGTCCCAGAGTGATGGCTCCTCGGATCCCGATCGGTTCGGGGGCTGTCACTCAAATAATCTCTTTTGCCAAGCAATTGAAGCCCATTTGCGCTCATGTGACTAAGCCGTTTGTGCCATAACTCAATGGATGAGTCATCTTGAGCAGCATTTGCTGATGCTTCTTTCACAGTCACTTGAGTCACATACAAGCTAGACTCTTTGATCCCTTTCGCTATGATTAGCGAACCTTTGCTGAGCTCCTATTTTCCGCTAGCAAATTTTCTCTTGAAACCAGCTTCCTCAAAAGCACCGACTAATATTAGATTCAGTCTAATATCTGGAACAGGTCGGACATCTTTAAGCACTAACTCACATTCTATATTGGTCTGGATACAGATGTCTCATTTTTCAATTATTTTAGAAATGTGATTGTTCTCTATTTTAACAATATCAAAATCACCGTCGGTGTAAGATGAAAAATACTCCACTCATGATAAGATGTTCCAGAATCACACACCCAACATGATTCATTCATCGTGAGGTTGTCAACATCTTTGCATATAATAACATCTTCACCCTCAGAGACAGTTGCAGTTGTACTCTTAATTTCTCATTTGGCACCTTTGTTGCCTTGTTATTTCTTTAACTTCCAGCAATCCTTTTTCATGTGGCCCATCTTGCTACAATGATAGCACTTAATACCTTTTTTATTTTTTGACTTTGATCTTCCTGACGTGCTGGCACTAGAGGCTCCATGTTCCATTGATCTCCCTCTAGTTACTGATAAAGCCTCCACAGAGGTGTGCTCCTTGTTTCTTCCGCCTACTTTCTTCGTCAAGAACGGCGGCTGCAATATCATTGAATATCAATGTTGTTTTTGCAGAACCGTTGAGCAAATTCACAATGAGGTGATCATATGAATCAGGCAAACTTTGAAGTAAAAGTTCAGCCCTTTCATTTTCGTCGATTTTGTGCTCCATTGCTGTAAGTTGAAAAAATAATGTGTTGAGAGTATTGATGTGCTCTATCACTGTTGTAGATTCTAACATCTAAAGGGTATATAATTTTCTTTTCAAGAAAATTTTATTATACCATGATTTTTTCTCGTATAATTTTATAAGTGTATGCCAGATCTGTTTTACCATTGTCATTTCCGAGACACTTGACAAAATTCCATCTGCTAGAGTAAGATGCAAAATGGCCATTGCATCCTCATCTGCTGTGTTCCATTTATCGTCTTCAACATTCATAGGCCTGTTGCCGATGGCCATAGTACAACCATCTCTCCGCAGTAGCGCCTTCATTTTTAATTTCCACAGAGAGAAATTATTTTTGTTGAATTTTTCAATTTCAATCTTTCCAGCAATAATAACATCGCTCTGATACCACATGTTGCGAAAAATAACAAAATCTGGTAGAAACGATGATAATAATAATACCGCTGAAAAATGTAGAAAGTACTGATCAGGATAATTCCCAAAAAAGAATGCTTTTGACGATCTCCTTAGACAAAATTAGCTTTCCAAGTAAGTTCCCAGGAAAGGCTGAAGGGTCACAAACGGTCCACTTCAATTTCAGTCTCCTAGACAGAACTTATTTACACAGTACAATTACAGTAATAACCAAGCAGTACGAGAAATGATAGCCAATGTGATCCGAAAAATACCTGAAATATTTTCCGACGCCGTAAGATTATAACGACAAAGAGGTAAGAGAAATAATAGCAAAAAATGAACACTGAGGATTTTACGCAGAAACCTAAATCGAAAAAAAATCACGGGGACCGAGTCCAGCAAGATCTCACTATGAAAAATAGGATTTACAATAATTTTCTAGATATCGAATATTTTAGAAAATATTCACTAAGAGAAATCACCACTCTTAGAACTCTCAATGTGCACAAAAGTACCACATCTATTTCTCCCTCACACTCTTTCCTTTCTCTCCCTTCAAAAATTCTCACTCTATTTTTCTCTTTCTCTTCGCTACGAAGAAACTCTTTTTCTTCTCTCTTCAAATGCTCTGATACCATGCTTGAAGCCTCTTTTTATAGAGGCTTCAAGACATCTTCCTCATTGATGAGGAAGGTGAGACTTTGGCACCTTCCTCATTTATGAGGAAGGTAGGAGGGACCAACTCTTTGCAGTTTGGAGGTTACAACATGACAATCCTAACGCTCATTTATCTAATTTTTTGGAGATATGTGACTATTTCAAATTCAATAAAGCCTCATCCGACGCAATTAGGCTCATACTGTTACCTTTTTAACAGTGGAATACGTAAAAAAGCTAGTTAAAATCACTTCTTATGTGCTCCCTCACAACATGACAATATTTAATACATAAGTTTTTAGGAAAGTATTTCCCATGCTAAGAATGAGATTTTTTTTTTATGCAGTTTAATTTGAAATATTTATATGAAGCTTGAGAAATATTTAAAGATTTACTAAGAAGATGTCGCCATCATGAAATACCAAAATGGCTTCAACTCTAGACTTTTTTACAATGGATTAGACAGACACTTAAAAATGTAATATTGATGTAGTAGCCGACGATTCTATTATGACTAAATCGATTGATTACAACAGTTTTTAATATTGATGTAGTAGCCGACGATTCTATTATGACTAAATCGATTCACTAGAACACATGATGACAACCAATATTTATCATTGGCCAACTGACAAATTTACACATAGAAAGGTGGTTGGGATTCATGAGCTGGATGCGATTAACAACACAAGTGGTGATGTTATCCAAGAAAGTTTATAATCGGGGTGAAGGGACTCATGCAGCAAATCAATATCCTTTTGAAAATTGTGGATGGACTCATGCAGCAAATCAATATCCAATAAATTCTAAAATCTGATCATTACGTAAGCAACTTTAATAGGCAGCAAAACAATGTTAATCAAACCTCTACAATCTAGGACGGAGAAATCATCGTAATTTTTCTTGGAGAAATAAGAACATACATGCATATTCCTCCTATAAAATTTGGCATTATTAACATGGGTTACAATTTATTTTGGTTCTTTTTAGGATATTTCTACGATTAAAGCCTTATTAAAAAGAGTTCAAATTGATGGGCCCTTCCAGGCTTTTGGCCCGGTAGTGGTGTTTAACTTGGAGTTAGCTTTCTAAATGACCTAAAAAAATTTCTTTCTGTCATTTGGCAATAAAGAAAAAAACTGCTGTGAAGGTAAAGAAAGAGGGAGATGTCGTCGAATTACGGTCTGAACTGTTAAATTCTTAGTGGTTGCACGAGCCTAGAGTGAAGGTAAAGAAAATTCCTCCATTGTTTTGATATTTTCTCAAGTTTTCACAATTTTAACAAAGGGATTAATGAAATCTTTTTCAGACAGTGCTAGAACCGAAGGTTT
Organism: Begonia masoniana; assembly: GCA_022432975.1. Lineage (NCBI taxonomy): Eukaryota > Viridiplantae > Streptophyta > Magnoliopsida > Cucurbitales > Begoniaceae > Begonia > Begonia masoniana. Next base: position 29,327,539 of record CM039514.1, read on the forward strand.
AAGCATAGATGAACAATAGAAAGAATAATGTTACGTTTATTCTCTTATTATATTTTTTTTAAATATTTATTGACGTGTCAAACAATGATTGATGTAATTAATGTAATATATTTTAAATAGTTAATTTATAACATTAATTACATCAATCATTTTTTGACACATCGGATAGTATTTTGAGAGACTATAATAAGAGAATAAACATAGCATTATTCCAAAAGAAGTCAATGATAGTCAAGGGGTAAGTTTTGATTTAACCTTATTTTCTGTTTCCAATTCAAATTCAGGAATCAGTTGCTCTGATGGGGATAGTTCTTTCTGTTTGAAATCCAAACGGGGAAGTACCATCTGGTTCAAGATTGCCACTGCTGCTTCATGCTTAGCGGCAGAGTCTTTAACAAAGTAAAGGATTCTATTCTCTAAATTCTCTCATCATAATCTCAGTTGTTGTACTAGATGATCAAACACATCCATGCGGGAGGCATTGCTGGTGACAACAAAGCTGAAATCTTTGAGTTCATTGTTCAAGCACTTTAGTGTATCTTCCTTCTGTTGTTTGTTTCGTCCATAGCAGGATGGTCTACAACTGTGATATTACTTGTTATGGTGGTGATCCGAAATGGAGAATAATAAAGATTTTGGGGTTATGATGTTACTATCGGAATGTGTTTACTCAATTGAATCTTCTTCCTTGAGCTTTGACGCAATGATGTAAAGTGGCGCTATAATCTTCATTATCGATGTCAAAATCGCTATTATAATATGTCCAGACGAAGTTAACGTAGAGGCTCACAAATGGTCACCTGAATTAGTTTATTCTAGAAGTATTTTTTGGTTTAGATTTTATTTTCGCAATTATTAAATTTTATTTAGTTTTCTAAATTATAGGATCTTTTATTTGGTTGTACCCGTCCAATTCAGGGATTATTCAATTATTCAACGTTTAAAATTTTTCAATTTTTCGGGAATTGTGAGATTTTTTCTTTTTTGCATCTCGCTGCATCAAGCTTTGCCCGCTTAGTCCCTACGCAGCCAATAATTCTTAGTTTGCAACACTGCCCTAGAGTGAATACGTGATAATGGATAGAGATAAGTTATATTATCAAAATCTTTCTTCGTTGCTGTACAATTAGCATTGTCATCATGCATAAGAATCAATGGCACAAAGCAAAATCTCTGACCCAAACAATTGCATGATTACATTGAATTAGCTGGTGCATATCACAAGAATTATGACCTCATAAGTTTAATTGTAGCTCCAAAGTTGTTTTTAGCAGCAATTTTCATAGGCTCAAGAATGCACATAATTGCAGAAAAACACTAAAAATTGCTGACATTGAGAGCATACACAAAATAAGGGCTTCTTTCTAAATAAACAAGCATTTAACAACCTGCTGAAAATCTACAAAATCACTAAATAAGGAACTCTTGTCAATGCAGTTTCCTTTTCTTCTTAGAGATGGTTTAAGTTTAATTCGAGCTCAATCATGTTAAGAGTTTGTTAATCAACCATTTTTCTCGTAATTAGGGATAAGGAAATCAATTGTCTTAGATAAAAGAGGAGAAGAAGAAAGAGAATATAGATAATTCTCCATAAGAAACAGAAATCAAAGTTGTAAAAAATGACAATTAAAAGGTAACTATGTCTAACCGTTGGATATATCTAAAGCAAAAGGATAGCTTTTAAAATACTTTGTGGGTTATATGCACCTACTTAGCAATAAAAAACACTCATCTTTTACCATACATCGCTACTATTGTGAATTATATATTGCCCAATTCATTGGAAAAATCTGACTCTCCAAAGAGTGTTTAGCTTCATATTTCCAACTTCTCAGTCAAAGGCAGTAAAAAATACTCACAATGAACATGTGGGAGGTTCACTTACTATTGAAAACATAGAAAAGGTCTCCAAATATGGCTGACCTAAATAATGAAAAACATTTTTCTCTCACATGTATCTTGTAATATATGTCAATTTATTAATTATTTTTAAGTCAATTTTTTGCATTATTCAAAGTCAACTTGTTTCGTGTTAACTCGAATTGTCTTGTTTCATTGACATTTAGCCATGTGTGTTTTTTCCGTCAAATGAGTCAAACTAAGAGCTTTGGGGTCCCGCGTGGCGAACTTCTGAAGTTTCGTGTTGAGTAATTAGAATTTGTCTTCAGGCTTGTTAGAATAAAATTCTTGTGGCGTTTTGGCTTTTGATGACTTTTGGGGGTTCTGTTTAGTTGAGTCCCGAAATTCTGTTAATCAGATCATTTTGTCCCAGGTAGACATTTTGAATTGCATTTGGATTTTTCCTTGTTTAATTTGGGAAATTATGACTTAAAGTTTAGATCTCAAAATGTTGGGATTTAATAATTTGTTTAATCTATAAATATAATAATTTATATATTAAATAAATAATTTTTTTATTATTTTATATTTATTTGAATTTTTATTTTTTATTTAAAGGAATGAAAGAAACCTTTCTTCTGGTCGAGAGAGAGAGAGAGAGAGAGAGAGAGAGAGAGAGAGAGAGAGAGAGAGAGAGAGAGAGAGAGAGAGAGAGAGAGAGAGAGAGAGAGAGAGAGAGAGAGAGAGAGAGAGAGAGAGAGAGAGAGAGAGAGAGAGAGAGAGAGAGAGAGAGAGAGAGAGAGAGAGAGAGAGAGAGAGAGAGAGAGAGAGAGAGAGAGAGAGAGAGAGAGAGAGAGAGAGAGAGAGAGAGAGAGAGAGAGAGAGAGAGAGAGAGAGAGAGAGAGAGAGAGAGAGAGAGAGAGAGAGAGAGAGAGAGAGAGAGAGAGAGAGAGAGAGAGAGAGAGAGAGAGAGAGAGAGAGAGAGAGAGAGAGAGAGAGAGAGAGAGAGAGAGAGAGAGAGAGAGAGAGAGAGAGAGAGAGAGAGAGAGAGAGAGAGAGAGAGAGAGAGAGAGAGAGAGAGAGAGAGAGAGAGAGAGAGAGAGAGAGAGAGAGAGAGAGAGAGAGAGAGAGAGAGAGAGAGAGAGAGAGAGAGAGAGAGAGAGAAGATTTGTCGCGGGTAAATCACTTTTAATTATGTATTTGAATTTGAAGTTAGAGTTTATATCAACTTCAGAGTCGAGCTTAGAAACTTGAATTATTTAGTTGTTTCTGTGTTATTTTGGTAGATTTGAGGTTAAACAGATTGTAGAGACGATTAGATGCAGAAATCGACAAGCGAGGCCAGATTTCGTGCTCTTCGTTTGCTGAAAATTGACTAAGCGGTCGACACTTGTGACGGTGGTTACAGAGCTGAGCAATAGTTGAAACCTTGGCAAGTGTCGACCTAGGCAAATCGTAGAGTGCAAGTGTCGACCGGTCGATCAACATTTTCCATACTCGAGGGAGGTCAAAGGTCGACCCTTTTCTCAAGGTGTCGACCCTTCCCAACCAAAGAGCAACAATGGTCGACCTGGTGTCGACCCATGTTGTGTCTAGCATGTAGCATACAAAGGGTCGACCCTTTGCTCAAAGTGTTGAGTCCTGCTGTGTCTTGGTATACTAATTGGGTTTCAATGTCGTTTCTGTCAGTTCGGTTCGTAACCCCCCGATTAGATTTCATTTGATGTCGTGAGATCCTCTTGGCATCCGCATATGTCATTGGGCGTTTGCAAATTAAACTTAGAAAAACACTACCTCGGAATTGGACTTTTATAGGTTTCTTTTGGGCATTCGCTGAGGACATCCCCTCATCGTGTCCGAGCATCGGTTGCCAAAAATGCTCGCTACTCGAAATCTTCTATTTTTACACAGGGCTCAGTACCGAATCTTGTGGATACATTTAAACCATTTTGACAGAGACTCAAGTAAATACATTATAAATTCAAATATTGATTTACAATGGTCTTTTAAATGTGAGCATGATTTATATAGCTTCAAAATATAGTTCATTTGAAGATATATTTAATCCATATAATCAATATATTCATTAAGACATAAGGTAACTCTCTGTAACACCCGGTTTCTATTAACCGATTTACCTTTTCCATTTATAGAGAATGTTTTTAAAAAAAAAATTGAAATTTGAGTGATTTAGTGATTAGGTTAATAAGTGAATGAGTAAGGATAAAATGGTAAATTAAAATTTATTGTGGATAACGTATTTAAGGAAAGGTTTAATGAGGTTTAGCCGCCACTGTTCCTTCATTTTCCTTCTCGGTATTCAGCTCAAGCTCAACAGGGCTCCAAGTGATTTTCCCCTTCGATCTCCATTTCCTCAAACTAGGTAAGTTTTCCCTTTGTTTTCTCGAGATTTAGTGGCTAGATAGCAGAAAGAGTGCAATGAGTGTATTTTTGAGAATGCTGTGAGTGAGTTGAGTTCGGGTTAGTGTTGAATCAAGAATGTGCGATGATCCGAACTTCTAAACTAGCTCCTTAGGTTTGTGAATGGTGTAGGATGAGGTTTAGTGAAGATCTGAATGGTATTTTGTTTATGACATTAGGTTAACAGGGCTTCCAAAGTAGTTGAAATCGAGCGATTCCCAGGAGATCGGGTAAGTGAAGTTTGCTTGCACCTTCGGGCCTACATCACAAAACATTAGGAATATGTTTATTTGAGTGTGTCTGTATGCTATGCATCATGTTTTAAAAGTATGCGAAAATGAATTTGAATGCATGTTGGCATGGTAAGGAATGAACATAATGAAACAACTATGCGAAACAAATTTACTGTTAAGGGAAATAATTCGCCCCTTAATGAGACAGTGGATATTTATACTTTGGGAGAGTTGATCCAACTCCCAATTTCACAGGGGGATCGGAAACAGCTATGTGAATCAGATTACTGTTAAGGGAATTAATCCGCCCCTTAATTAGTCAGTGGATATTTATATTTTGGGAGAGTTGATCCAACTCCCAATTTCACAGGGGGATCTGAACAGAAACGATGAACGACAACTGAGATGAGAAAGTAGAAATTGCATGTTTAGGAATTCAGATATCCGCATTTCATTTCATTACTGCTCTACTTACTTAGCATTAGGCTAATAGATGAGTTTTGTGATGTAGGTGAAGAAGTGACAGCAGGTGTGTTTATTGAGTTCGCTGAAGAATAGGTGATGTTGGAGGAGCACTTCTCTGCCTCGATTTGGTATACTGATGAGGCGGATTAACTGGCGTTTGAAGAAGTGAAGATTCAGTGAGCTATGATTTGATTTAAGTATGTTAAGTTTTCTAATGACAGAAGTGATTTTAATGTTTTTTTTTTGGATACATTCCCTTGAGACTTTCTGATAAAAGTACTCCGTTGGTTTTAACACTTGTCCGTAGGTGAAGTGTTAGTAGTTATTTGATGTTTTGATACCTTTGGGAATTTCCTCTCTGCCAAAGAAAACGTGAATTAAATGTAGTTGGAGTTTATCATTTTCAAAGTCATGTCGAGGATACAGATGTTGTTCTTTTGTTAATGGTTATTTGTTGAATGTCAAATGTTATTTGGGGTCATATTGTTTTGAATGCTTTGAGTGAAGTTTGTAAGTTCCATCATAGGTGAATAAAGTTCATCGGTGGATGTCGTGTGTTAAGCTTGCCGGATGATGTAGTAGAAGTCTCGTCGTTTAGCGATCGGTGGATGTCGAGTGTTATAGTTGTCGGCAGATGTGGGAAATAGTTTTGTCGTTTAGCGATCGGTGGATGTCGAGTGTTATAGTTGTCGGCAGATGTGGGAAATAGTTTTGTCGTTTAGCGATCGGTGGATGTCGAGTGTTATAGCTGTCGGCAGATGTGGGAAATAGTTTTGTCGTTTAGTGATCTTCATCCGCTGACGTCATTGGTAGATGCAGGTAGCAAAACTTGTCGTTTTGCGATCGGCTGAAGCTGGAAGAATGATTCCTTCGGCTGACGTCATCGGTGGGAAACCTTCAGTTTTGTTTCCGCCCTGTTTCGCTGACTTTGTTCAGCGGTAGATGCATTTGACTTCTTCGACTTTTAAGTATTACACGCTTTATACCTTCATTTCTTCCAGCCGACTATCTTCTAATATTATACTAATCATTCACACATTGTTTTTATAGTTTGTCTAACTCTAATTTTTGCTCAAATGATTTTCCGCTGCAAGTTTTAAATGTTTTGAGGTTTGAGAAAATGTCAAATTTGATTTTTGAGCGAAGCTTAAAAATTTGGTCCAAAGTTTCCTAGCCGTATAGTAGTCGATTCCTATCGGCAGAGGCTGATGGGAGGCTGATTCATCCGGCTGACGTCATTGGTAGATGCAGGTAGCAAAACTTGTCGTTTTGCGATCGGCTGAAGCTGGAAGAATGATTCCTTCGGCTGACGTCATCGGTGGGAAACCTTCAGTTTTGTTTTCCGCCCGTTTCGCTGACTTGTTCAGCGGTAGATGCATTTGACTTCTTCGACTTTTAAGTATTACACGCTTTATACCTTCATTTCTTCCAGCCCGACTATCTTCTAATATTATACTACTCATTCACACATTGTTTTATAGTTGTCTGTCTAACTCTAATTTTTTGCTCAAATGATTTTCGCTGCAAGTTTTTAAATGTTTTGAGGTTTGAGAAAATGTCAAATTTTGATTTTTGAGCGAAGCTTAAAAAATTTGGTCCAAAGTTTCCTAGTTATGTTCGGGCTTATGAGTAACAAACCGGGTTTATGTAATTCGGGGCGTTACAGTATGGTATCAGAGACATCCAGTTAAACGTTCAAAGATTACTCATCAGTGCCAATCGTTGCATGGAAGTACTTCAACAACTGTAAGTGTTTATGTTAACCTTAGTTAATAGATATTTAAGAGTGTAATTAACCCTGTGCAGGAATTTAGTACAATGGCAAGACGCCCAGGGAGACCTAGAGTGCCAAGAGAAATGCCAAATGTGAGAGAGGAAGAGGAGCCTAGTGTGATTAGGCAGCTGATGGATTTAGTGCATCAGCAAACTGATCTAGTGCACCAAAATTCTGACCAACTAGGAGTACTGTTGAACCGAGAGGTGCAAGGAAGTGCCAACTCGGGTTCTAGCAATGAACATTCTGGAGATAGATTTCGGAGACTAAGACCACCCACGTTTGATGGACAGTCATCTGATCCAGTTATTGCTGACGGATGGCTTAAAAAGATTGAGAGTATGTTTAGGTGTGCCAACATTGGAGAAGGAGACAAGGTCACGTTGGCAACATTCCACTTGGCTGGTGAAACTCAACTCTGGTGGAAAACAATAGAGACCACCACTGATGTTATGACGATGCCTTGATCACAGTTCAAGGACGTCTTCTATGAGAAGTATTTTAACAGCACAGTCCAAACCGCGAAGAAACTGGAGTTTCTAAACTTGAAGCAGACAGGGTCTGTGGCCGAGTACAGTAGACAATTTGAATCCTTGCCCAGGTTTGCTGGACATTTTACTCATAAGGAAGAGGATAAAGTGTTTAAATTTTTGCATGGACTGAAGCCAGAAATCTACCGAGGGGTTAAATTTTGTGGTATTAAAGGCTTGACATTCAGCGAGGTTGTGTCCACTGCCCTGGAAGTGGAAGAAGCTGAAAGGAAGTGTGCTGGACCAAAGGAGTTCCCACAAAGGTTTAACCTGCCACACCAACTAAGAGAAACGAAGAGGCCAAGTGAAGGCCAAAATAGCCAAGGAGCAGGAGGGAAAGTACAGAATGTCAGGAAATTTCCCTAGTGTCCTAAGTGTTTGAAGAACCACCTGGGGGAATGCAGACTGGGCTTTGAGAAGTGCTTCAACTGTGAGGAGGTTGGACACACGTTCAAGGAATGCTCGAAGCCTAGAATCACCAGATGCTACAATTGTAACAAGGTCGGCCACATTAGCAGAGACTTTCCAGTTCCTAAGAATGGCCCTGCTATGATTAAACCAAGAATATTCTCCATGACGGAGTCGGGTGAGGAACAGCCCGCTGTTATGTCAGGTACTATATTGATTAACTCTGTGTCTGCTTTTACTTTAATAGATTCTAGTGTGACGCATTCATTTATAGCATCTGCATTTGCTGTTAAGTTAGATGTACAATTTACCCATTCCATGCATGTGTTTAGTGTTGCATTACCTTCCGGTGAACGCATGCACTCTAACCAGGTGATGCTTGACAGTGTCGTGTTAGTAGGGAACGTAAGTCTACCTGCTAATCTTATAATTATGGATATATTAGGATTTGATGTAATCCTAGGTATGGACTGGTTGTTTGAACACCACGCCACAATTGATTGTAGAACTGGAATAGTTAGCTTTCAACCCCCTGGTAATTTGAAACATACCTTTCAAGCTTCAAAGAAGAGTAAGGAAATGTCTGTGATGACTTCTATTAACACTAGATCTTCCCTGTGTGGAGAGTATTCGTGCTTCTTAGCTAGTGTTTTAGACACACAGCTTGTAGGAAAAGCAAATCCTCAAAATGTCTTAATTGTCCAAGACTTCTCCGAAGTATTTTTAGATGACCTTCCTTGTTTACCACCAGATAGGGAAATTGAATTTGTTGTAGATGTTTACCCCGGTGCCTAACCTGTGTCTAAAAATCCATATAGACTAGCACCTATAGAACTTAAGGAATTGAAGAAACAGTTGGAGGATTTATTGGAGAAAGGGTTCATACGCCCTAGCTTTTCACTGTGGGGTGCACCTGTCCTTTTTGTCAAAAAGAAAGATGGATCAATGCGTATGTGCATAGATTATAGAGAATTGAATAAGTTAACTGTCAAGAACAAGTATCCTTTACCAAGGATTGATGATTTATTTGACCAACTTAGTGGTACAAGAGTTTTCTCTAAGATTGACCTTAGGTCCGGTTATTATTAGTTGAAGGTTAAATTTGAAGATATCCCAAAGACTGCCTTTCACACAAGGTATGGACATTATGAGTTTTTGGTTATGTCCTTTGGGTTGACAAATGTATCAGCTGCCTTTATGGATCTTATGAATAGGGTGTTTCATGAATACCTAGATAAATTTGTCATAGTGTTCATTGATGATATTCTGATCTATTCCCGTACTAAAGATGAGCATGCTAGGCACCTGACCTTGGTCTTGGAAGTATTAAAACAGCACCAACTTTACGCCAAGTTTTCTAAGTGTGGATTTTGGTTGGACCAAGTTCACTTTTTAGGACATGTTATCTCTGGGGATGGGATATCTGTTGATCCAGCTAAGGTTCAGGCAGTTAAGGAATGTCCCCAACTAAGGAATGCTACAGATATCAGGAGTTTTCTTGGACTTGAAGGGTATTATAGAAAGTTCATTGAAGGATTTACGAAGATTGCTACACCTCTTACTAAGTTAACAAGGAAAAATGTGAAGTATATATGGACTGATGAATGTGAGCATAGTTTCCAGACCTTGAAACAGAAACTGACCAATGCTCCAATTTTAACCCTTCCAGTCGAAGATGGTAAATTTAGTATTTATTGTGATGCTTCCAAAATTGGTCTTGGTTGTGTGTTAATGCAGAATGGAAAAGTGATAGCTTATGCCTCTAGACAGTTGAAAACACATGAGAAGAACTATCCTACACATGACTTAGAATTAGCTGCAGTGGTATTTGCACTTAAAATTTGGATGCGTTACCTGTATGGACAATCTTGTGAGATATTTTCAGATCATAAGAGCCTGAAGTATATTTTCACACAGAAGGAACTAAACATGAGGCAGCGTCGATGGTTGGAATTTGTCAAGGATTATGATTTTGAGATAAAATACCATCCCGGTAAAGCAAATGTTGTGGCAGATGCTTTGAGTAGAGTAACAACATCAACCCCATCTATGATTTTTGATATGTCATTAGCCTTAGAGTCAGAATTCCAGAGGTTTAATCTAGAAGTAGTATCTAGTGTGTCAACCATACTCTCAGCCATAACCTTAAAGCCTACTATTTTGGAGAAAATAAAGGAAGCTCAGACAAATGATGTGGAATGCAACAAGTACAAATTAAGCGTAGGATCTACTGTTAATTCGGATTTCAAATATATCGTCGATAGAATCCTTAAATTTAGAAATAGGTGGTTTGTTCCTGCCGTTAAAGAACTTCGATATGAGATTCTTTTAGAAGTACATTCTTCCAGGTTCTCTGTTCACTCTGGGAGTACGAAGATGTACAAGGATCTCAGGCAACATTATTGGTGGCCAGGTATGAAACGAAGTGTGGCGGAATATGTAGGATCGTGTTTGATTTGCCAACAGGTTAAAGCTGAACATCAGAGGCCTGCAGGGACCTTACAGCCATTACTAGTTCCCGAATGGAAATGGGAACAAATAACGATCGACTTTGTTATGGGATTGCCTAAGACAGCAAAGGGGCATGATGCTATTTGGGTAATAGTTGATCGACTAACCAAATCAGCTCATTTCCTACCGATAAAGGTGACTTACTCGATGGATCAGCTTGGTGAGTTGTATGTGTACGAAGTTGTTAGACTACATGGAGTTCCAAGTTCTATAGTTTCAGACCGAGACTCTAGATTTACATCCAAGTTTTGGAAGAGTTTGCACGAGGCTATGGGCACGCAGCTTAGTTTTAGCACAGCTTTTCACCCTCAAACAGATAGACAGTCTGAAAGGACCATTCAAACATTAGAGGATATGCTTCGTGCATGCACATTGGATTTCCAAGGTTCCTGGAGCAAGTACCTATCCTTAGTAGAATTCTCTTATAATAACAGTTTTCAGGCAACAATAGGAATGATACCTTATGAAGCATTGTATGGACGAAAGTGCAGATCTCCTTTGTACTGGGATGAAGTTGGTGAAGCACAGTTTCTTGGCCCTGACATTGTGCAACAAACTGTTGAGAAGGTTGCCCTCACCCGACAGAGAATTTTGGCAGCTCAGAGTCGACAGAAAAGCTATGCAGATTGCAGGCGTAGAGAATTGGAATTTGAGATAGGTGATGAAGTTTTTCTCAAAGTGTCACCATTTAAAGGAGTAGTCAGATTTGGGAAAAGGGGCAAGTTGAACCCCAGATTTAATGGACCGTTCACTATTCTGAAAAGAATTGGGAGAGCAGCCTATCAGTTGCAGTTACCGGCTTCTATGGAGAGGATACATAGTGTGTTCCATGTTTCTATGTTGATAAAATGCATAAGGGATCCATATCAAATTGTGCAACAGCAGAACATCGAAATTCATCATACTTTTACTTATGAAGAGAAACCAGTAAAGATCTTAGACTATGCGGTTAAAGTATTGCGCAACAAAGAGGTTCCTCTGGTGAAGGTCTTGTGGCACAACTAGAACTTAGAGGAGACAACTTGGGAGCGCCAGCAAGACATGATGGACTAACATCCAGAATTATTCAGGTACTGAATTTTGAGGACAAAATTCTTTAAGGAGGGTAGATTGTAACACCCGGTTTCTATTAACCGATTTACCTTTTCCATTTATAGAGAATGTTTTTTTTAAAAAAAAATTGAAATTTGAGTGATTTAGTGATTAGGTTAATAAGTGAATGAGTAAGGATAAAATGGTAAATTGAAATTTATTGTCGATAACGTATTTAAGGAAACGTTTAATGAGGTTTAGCCGCCACTGTTCCTTCATTTTCCTTCTCGGTATTCAGCTCAAGCTCAATAGGGCTCCAAGTGATTTTCCCCTCCGATCTCTATTTCCTCCAACTAGGTAAGTTTTCCCTTCGTTTTCTCAAGATTTAGTGGCTAGATAGCAGAGAGAGTGCAATGAGTGTATTTTTGAGAATGCTGTGAGTGAGTTGAGTTCGGGTTAGTGTTGAATCAAGAATATGCGATGATCTGAACTTCTAAACTAGCTCCTTAGGTTTGTGAATGGTGTAGGATGAGGTTTAGTGAAGATCTGAATGGTGTTTTGTTTATGACATTAGGTGAACAGGGCTTCCAAAGTAGTTGAAACCGAGCGATTCCCAGGAGACCAGGTAAGTGAAGTTTGCTTGTGCCTTCGGGCCTACATCATAAAACATTAGGAACATGTTTATTTGAATGTGTCTGTATTCTATGCATCATGTTTTAAAAGTATACGAAAATTAATTTGAATGCATGTTGGCATGGTAAAGAATGAACATAATGAAACAGCTATGCGAAACAGATTTACTGTTAAGGGAAATAATCTGCCCCTTAATGAGACAGTGGATATTTATACTTTGGGAGAGTTGATCCAACTCCCAATTTCATAGGGGGATCAGAAACAGCTATGTGAATCAGATTACTGTTAAGGGAATTAATCCGCCCCTTAATGAGTCAGTGGATATTTATACTTTGGGAGAGTTGATCCAACTCCCAATTTTACATGGGGATCTGAACAGAAACGATGAACGACAACTGAGATGAGAAAGTAGAAATTGCATGTTTAGGAATTCAGATATCAGCATTTCATTTCATTACTGCTCTACTTACTTAGCATTAGGCTAATAGATGAGTTTTATGATGTAGGTGAAGAAGTGACAGCAGATGTGTTTACTGAGTTCGCTGAAGAATAGGTGATGTTGGAGGAGCACTTCTCTGCCTCGATTTGGTATATTGATGAGGCGGATTAACTGGTGTCCGAAGAAGTGAAGATTCAGTGAGCTATGATTTGATTTAAGTATGTTAAGTTTTCTAATGACAGAAGTGATTTTAATGTTTTTTTTTGGATACATTCCCTTGAGACTTTCTGATAAAAGTACTCTGTTGGTTTTAACACTTGTCCGTAGGTGAAGTCTTAGTAGTTATTTGATGTTTTGATACCTTTGGGAATTTCCTCTCTGCCAAAGAAAACGTGAATTAAATGTAGTTGGAGTTTATCATTTTCAAAGTCATGTCGAGGATACAGATGTTGTTCTTTTGTTAATGGTTATTTGTTGAATGTCAAATGTTATTTGGGGTCAGGTTGTTTTGAATGCTTTGAGGGAAGTTTGTAAGTTCCATCATAGGTGAATAAAGTTCATCGGTGGATGTCGTGTGTTAAGCTTACCGGATGATGTAGTAGAAGTCTTGTCGTTTAGCGATCGGTGGATGTCGAGTGTTATAGCTGTCTGCAGATGTGGGAAATAGTTTTGTCGTTTAGCGATCGGTGGATGTCGAGTGTTATAGCTATCGGCAGATGTGGGAAATAGTTTTGTCGTTTAGTGATCGGTATAAGTAGTCGATTCTATCGGCAGAGGCTGGATGGATGATTCATCCGGCTGACGTCATCGGTAGATGCAGGTAGCAAAACTTGTCGTTTTGCGATCGGCTGGAGCTGGAAGATTGATTCCTCCGGCTGACGTCATCGGTGGGAAACCTTCAGTTTTGTTTCCGCCTTGTTTCGCTGACTTTGTTCAGCGGCAGATACGTTTGACTTCTTCGACTTTTAAGTATTACACGTTTTATACCTTCATTTCTTCCAGCCAACTATCTTATAATATTATAATAATCATTCACACATTGTTTTTATAGTTTGTCTAACTCTAATTTTTGCTCAAATGATTTCCGCTGCAAGTTTTTAAATGTTTTGAGGTTTGAGAAAATGTCAAATTTTGAGTTTTGAGCGAAGCTTAAAAAATTTGGTCCAAAGTTTCCTAGTTATGTTCGGGCTTATGAGTAACAAACCGGGTTTATGTAATTCGGGGCGTTACACTCCCGTTTTTCTTATCAATTTTTTTCTTACTTTTTAAACCGTTATACACTACCTTTGGAAAATTATTTGTGTAGCAGAAGACTTTTCTTATGAAACGTTATAAACTTTTATCTTTTGAAAGTCATTAACGTAGTAGAAGACTTCTCATAAATAGTTCAACATCCATTGAGAAGAATACATAAACTTCATTAAAATTCGTTCTACCAAAAAATACATCTTGAAAGCCATGTCCCACAATTTTAAAATCGTTGAAACTACGTCAAGCGCTCACCATGGACATACCTCCTCAAATTCATCTTTCACTAAACACACTTCTCATTATCATTCTCCTTTTCCTACATAAAAAGGTTAACCTATAAGTCAAACGCTTGGTAAGTAATGCATAAATAACATAACATGAAATACATTTTCATAAAAACATGCAATTTCTTTCTTTATTTCTTTTCTTTACTTTTTGTTTCTCTTTGTTGGGCATCAATCTAGAGGAAGAGTAGGCATGACTATGGGGCACACACCACTTATGTCTCACAGCTTTGGGAGAGAGTCTCGACGTCAATCGATACCTCCGCTAGTTGTCAGACGCATCAAGCACAATGACCTTGACACCTTCAACGAGGCCCTGCCGCACCAGAATTAACGAGCTTATCCCCCATATGTCACAACTTAGGGAAAGTCTGTCCTCAAGCCCAGCCCATACAAAACTTCATTATGTACACTTGTTTTTGTTTCGTTTTTAGTCTTTCATCATGAAAATATATACATAAAACCTTTTTCCTTTATTTCTTTATAAAACATTTTCATGATGCATGAAGGCTTGTAAACATACTCATAACGATCATTCAATCATATCAACACTTCATATAACAAAAACACGACATCAACCAACGTTATCACATATATCTTGGCATGTCATCAACTAACATCATAAGATGCTAACAATTCGTATCACATTTAACACATCATATCAACAATTCATTGCACAATATACTTTATCCCAATTTCACAACATGTTCTCTATCAATCCATATTATCACACATCACAACATCTCACCAACCAACATCATCCTATAAACATAACGTATTATCAACCAACATTATTGCATATCTCATAGCATTAACATTCTCAACCAATAAATATAATCCTAGCATTTTGTGATGTAGCCCAAAAGACCAAACACATGCATACATTACTACCCATAATATAGTCCTCAATCAATGTTATTCTACATCTTATAACACTAACATTATAAATCATAAAATAAAATCCTAGCATCTTGTGATGTAGGCCGTTAGATGAATTGCATGCACTCATTACATACCTAGCAACTTATTTGGTTATCATTTTGATAAGATCAACCTAAAACTAACCAAATTTCATGTTAACATTTATTATACTCACATCAGTTAAACATGCATAACTATTCATATGTTTGTCCACTTTGAGTGATTCTTGAACCTATGATTCCTTAAAATGGTTTCTATTAGTATATCAAATTCATTCAGAGTAAGTCATTTCCATGTCCATGATAAACACATCAATTTATTTCGTCATGCATGAAAATGTTGCTTTTCCTTCACTGTTTGCTTCCAAATTTAGCAATTCATAATTTTCTATATACTAATTCAATTATCATAATTCCAATGCCTAAAGATTCATTAACATGTCTATTAATGCCCATCTAGGCATTAAAAATTATTAAGATAGATCGGTGCTACCAAAACTAAACCATGTGCAGATTTGTTATTCACAGTTTTATCTAACTTCAACAATTCATAACTTGCAATCCTCTTGTCCATTTCCATTGATTCTAGACCTTATAACTCCATTACGATGTCCAATATAACATAGTAAAATATCATATATTTAGAAGTCTATCCATTGGGTAATCGGGCTTTACAAACAATAATTGTATAGTTTTTCTAACATTTTTTAACCAATCTCACAATAATTGCACAAACATGCCATTGTCTCCATTTCTTTACATGCATGACTACCAACATGCATTTAAAAATATTTTAATAGTTCCAAAGAAAAAAATATTGAATCGAATTGGAAATCTCAAAGTCCGATACAACTTTCTTGAAAACCTCTTCATAACACCCTTATTCCAACACTTTTCATACATAGATTATCATGTATTAAGAACTAAAATTCAAGATGCAACGACCCCGACCCTCTCCGGGTTGTCACAGGATTTGAATTAACATTGACTTAACTTTGACTTAAGACCTCGTATTTTCATATAAAATTTTTCATTTTTACTTAACACTTTAAAAGAAAACGGACTTAGACAATTGACCCACCTTTATCGACCTTTAGGGTCTAAGTTTGACTTAAACATTTTGGGCATAAAATATTTCTACTTTTAAAACATTAAAACGAGGACTAAAACCTATTATTTGTTAAAACGTTGACTCGGTTTTTGAGTCGTTAAAATCCTTAAAAATACTGTGGGGGACGCTAGTAAAATACGTTTAAAAAGTATCGTAAAAGATTGGGTTGAAACGGGTTTTGAAAAGTCAACATTTTGAAAAAAAATCAATTTGGGCTCAAGGAGGTGCGGCACGCGCAAGGGGCATGGGCGCTGCCCAGACGGCGCGCATGCTGTGCGTTGTCGCGCGTGCAGGACTGATGGATTGGCGCCTCGCGCTGATCATTCGGCAGCCTTACTGCCCGTGTGCTGATCGATCGACAGCCTTACTGCCTGCGCGCCCAACATTCCAGAGAAGGTGCCGATCGATCGGCGCCTAGCGCACCGTGCCTGCTATGCGCGCGCACCCCAGCACGCCCCAGCGAGCACCAGTGCACAATCCAGTGCGCCTCTGCGCCCCCCTAACACGCCTCTACGAGCCTCCAGTGCCCTCCGTGCCCTTCCTTTAACTTTTCACCATTTTCACCACCTTTTTCCCTTTTTTTTACCTACACTTCACGCATAAACTTCCTTCAAACATTACTAAACGTAAAATACCTCAAACTTCAAAAACCAGACTCAAAATGAAACACAAAAACGCATCCACATATGTATTTAAAATTCACGAAAACAAACTGCATGGATCGCTCTAAAAACTGAGCGTATCCCTACGAGTTTAAAATACTCAACAATTCCTGTATATTTTCGAAATAAAAAACTTCATTTTCCTATACGTTCTACTACCATAACATATACATCAAAACTCGGCTTTTCATACATTTTCTAACAAATCTTTCCATCCACACACATAAACATTTCCATACATTCTCTCATCACGTTTCTATACACATACTTAAACTTTCTTAATTACTCCCAAACAAAATAGACACCTACACATACTAACCACGGTCGGAATCGCCCTAACAATGTTGCCGGGTTGCCGCCATGGTCGTACTCCTCCAACCGCATCCGTAATCCTAGCAAGCTCGTGTAATCTCACTGTGCTGCTTTTCTTCACCTACATCACAGAACATAAACTGTAAACCTAATGCTTAGCAAGTAGTGCCAATATGAATTTAAAATATTTAACTTAACATATGTAGTTTCTACAATTTCAATCGTACATAAACGTTTCGTTTCAGTTTCTACCATTTCTATCATTTCTACCGTACATACATGTAATCCTCTACAAATGGAGGGCAGATCAGTTTCTCAATCTCTAGACGTTCCACATCTACATTTGAAGGGTGAACCACTTCCCTCAGACACTACACATTTTCTACGGTTGTAGTTTTTACATTCTACTTGTGAAAACACATGCTCAAAATATTTTCGTATAGTTTCTAAAACTTGATGCACAAACTAAACATACATAAAACATGCAAGAAATCCTAACGTTCTGTGATGTAGGCCAAAAAGGCAACACTCATGCATACACTACTTACCTGGTGTCCTTAGCAACTTATCTCGATCCGAACTCTTAACCATAGAACCTGAAAAACCTAACATAATAAACGTTGCATTAGCACACGCTCGGCATAACTAGACTCTCATTTTCGTAAAAACATCACAAGTGCATTTAATCCTTTACCAATACGTTAAAACATAATTCTCACGTCCATAACTAATTCGGAGCTCAATTTCTCATAAACTCTAATCCAAACTAATCAACCAGTCATTAAGGCAATTTATCAAACACCTTACGTGCATATATTCATTCACTAATTCCTCCTTAATCCAATATCCGTTTTCAACGATTCAAACGCGGATACATCACCCATAACGTCTACTGTAACATGCCATAGCTAATTCTTGAATTACACCAAACAATCAAGCCTAGAAATCCATAATTCCAATACGCAGTAAAACGGTATTTCTAAACACCAAAATCCAACCCTATATCCATTTTTCAATCTAACAATCAACAATAACTATTAATCTTTCATCAATAACCATCAATACACCAAAACTATCGATTTCTAACCAAAACCTAAAATTACACAAAACCTAAATCGATAAACCCTAACGAATAAAAACCATAAACCGAAAACTAATTGTCTAGAATAGTAGAGTCTTACCTAGAGTGTTGAATCGTCAAAGAAAAATCGAGAGAAACGATCGTCAGAGGAGACGAATGCTTGGCTGAGAGAAAATCATCACGGGAGGAGAGGGAGAACGCAGGGGAGGGTTCTCTGGAGTGAAGGAGAGAAATGAAGGGGGGGGTTCTAATTTTTATAAAATTTAACTTAGCAAATTACCGTTTTGCCCTTTGTTCAATTCTTTTATTAATTTGTTATTTCGTCTATCGATTTGATTTCTTCGAAATTTCCTTATTTCTGCAAATATTCCAAATTATTCCTAAGGTTCTAACAAAACTTCTCGTTCGCAAAACATGCTTAATTTACTATTTTTACGAAGAAAACACTAATAACGGAAAAATTAGAAGTACAAAACTCGAAACCCTTAAATTGGAAATTCTGGGCGTTACATCCTACCCTCCTTAATTGAAATTTTGTCCTCAAAATTGTTGCTTTGCTACTCCTTTAATTACTCGCTCTCACATTTTCCTCGTAATTACGCTCGCGATACTACTATCGACGCCCTTATGGTCTCAATTACCTACCGGGCATTGACAAATCCTATATCTCCAAAGTTTTAAATCTTACTGACTATGCACTTAATCGCTAAATCGCTCTAACTTAACTTCAACTCTAGTTTTTCCTCGAACTAAATTCATTTGGGTACCTCATTTCCCTAATTTTGTGTCTATCAAACACGTACATAACCACTTTAAGTCCTCAAAGTGTAACGCCCCGAGTTATCTGAACCCGGTTCGTTACACAAAAGATCGTACATGACTAAGAAATCTCAACTGTATTATTGTTTTTTATTTTTTATTTTTTAACTTTGCTCAACATTCAACATTTGACATAAGCTAAAATTTCAAAACATTTAAAACTTGCAGCGGAAATCTTTTGGACAACAATAGAGTTAAACAAAACTATGAACATTGTTTGAAACGTAAGAGATAAATGGCTAAAAAGAAATAGAGGTTTAAATCGTGAAATACTTGGGAAGTCGCAGAAGTCAAACGCATTTGCCAATGGACAAAGTCAACGGAAGAAGCAAAAACAGCAAATAGAAGACTTCTGCCGATGACGTGGACCAGAAGAGTTGGAAAACAAAAGACATCTCTTGGTGGACAGCATCTACCGATGACGTCAGCCGGATAAATCAATTACCCAACATCAACCGATCGCAAAACGACAAGCATAATACTCACTCATACCGGTAGTGCAAAATCTACATCTTCCGATAGAATTAAACCTACATCATCCGATGGCTTTTCTGAAGACATCTTCCGATAGAATCAAACCTACATCATCCGATGACTTTTCTGAAGACATCTTCCGATAGAAATTAACCTACATCATCCGATGGCTTTTCTGAAGACATCTTCCGATAGAATTAAACCTACATCATCCGATTGAATAAACTTCATGTACCGATGGCTTTACTGAGACATCATCCGATGACTTTACTGAAGACATCTTCCGATAGACCACAGAGCAACATTTTAACTACTCCTTGCTATACAAACACAACTCTAACTACAAAAAGGAATTTACTTACTCCACTGAAAATCATTCAGAAACAATTCAAACCAAAGCATTACTCAAAATCCAGTAAGTACCAACATCAAATCCCAACAGAATACTACTATCAGAAATGTAACGACCCTTAAACTATTCCTCAAAATTCCCGATAGATTTAAAAATTTCTTTTTATACTAGGTAAATCTCATAACATTGAGCGGAAATTAAATCATTGAAATCGTTTGGGAAATCATTGGAAGGCATTTTAAATAAAACATTCTAAAGACTCAATTCAATTTAAAACAAACAATTAAATGACAATTAAACCATCAGCCATTTGAGACAAAAGAGCACCGAAGCAGGGGAGGGGCTGAAGAGTCAATTCAGCCCATAAAACCATAGGCGACTGAACGCCTAACGTTAGGCATTCGAGCGCCCCACACACAGCTGCCCGAACGCTCATCTTTTAGCGTTCGGTCGGTTCACGTTCTGTTTCCAGAACGTGAAATCTGACCTACAAACCGACTGTACGCCACTCTACCCGCGTACGGTCGCCAAACTCTCTGGAAAACTAGAGAGTTCTGCGTTCTAACTCCTTTCCCTCTGCGAACAGTCGCCTCCCACCTTTTCGTTCTTTCCTTCTTCTTTCCTTTCACGCCCTGTACACCACATTTACACACACAAGCACTCCTCTCTTTTCTCATTCCTTCATCACACACCATTTCATACATTTCACAAAACACACTTCTACACAATAACACTATCTCTCACATACATTGTACACGCTATCAATCACCCGTTCACCGACTCAAAACACATTTAAAATATAACAAAACTTCTTAAAAATGAACCGCGTGGTTCCGTTTGAAAGTCTAACATATCCTCCTGTTTTAAAATCACTAAACAGTTACAAAATACTTTCAATAAAAGGTTTTCAAAACAATTGTAAATCAGTTTCCAAAACGCTTAAAACATTAAACTTATCCACTATCAGATCCAAACATCCTAAAATATTTAACTATACAAATTTCCTATATTCTATCTATCAATTCTCCAAACGTTTACCTACGTCCCCACGGGTCAAAATCACGCTCCGACTGCCAGCGCACTCCCACGGGCCACCCTCCTTCAACATGCTCATACTTTAGGCGGAGGGACGTCTTCCTCACCTGCCTCAAAATCACATACACCATAGAATTAAACACGTGAGCTAGAGGCTCAGTAAATCTAAGTGAATGCACGTGTTTTCTATGCTATGCATGTACAGTTCAAAATCATGCATCCTACCTTTTCGCTATACATTTCATATACGTCACCAAGGCTTCTCTCTCATTAGATAGGAGCGGCACATCTGGCGATTGGATAGCCCCTCGTATCTAACCGGGGGGAAGACATGCTTCATCCGACAGCCATGTCTGAACCACCGCCACCAACGTGACCATCATTACGTTCATTACCTTTTCGTTATCATTTTCCTTTTCATGAAAACATGCATAGAAACTCATTTTCATGCCGTTCGAAAATTATGATGCGTGAACAAATATCATGCTATGAACGAGATAAAACAAGTAGAAACATATAATAATAAACTAACAATCAACGACCTAACAAAACATAATTCTAGCTACCCGTTCTAAACTACCCAAACACAACATATCTCCAATTTCCTCGATCGACTCAATTGATACGGTGTAGGCCAAGACAGCCAAACAAGTCACAGAGACTTACCTCGCGTCCTTAGCAAATGAATTTAGCTTGACGAATCTCTTTTGTAACTTGAAACCTAAAGCACATCAACTTCAAAATCAATATCTCCAATTGAAACAATCTCAATGCAATTAGTTTCAAAACCAAATATCAACAATTCCAAGCCATCTAATTCAACAAGAACATAAACATGTGTGGCACTTTAAATGAAGCATTTCAAACCAGCACAAGTAAATCAGTTGACTTTAATCACAAAAACTAAGATTCTAGCTCGAAACATGAACCAATTTCGAAAAATTATAACTTCATCTACAAATGTTAAAACGGCTTGATTTCAAAGGCCACGGCTTTCTTAAAGTATCTAATTTAACCCACAAAAATAGTTTTGCGAGATAAAATTAGAAGGATGGTCAAAATGCATCAGAACAGTGACCTGCTGAAATTTTGCTTTACTATTTTACTTAAACTTTGAAAATTCATAACTTCTCCAATTCTTATCCGTTTTCAATGATTCAACATGTTTTGGAAACCTTATTATGTCTATTTTAACATGGAATCAACCCTTTATCCAAAATAAAACAGAATCATGACAGAAAGACCAAAAACCGAACTGACCGCGGAAATTCTCCAGTTTTTGTACAACAACTTCAAAAATTCATAACTAAATCAATTCTTAACGAAATTGAGTGATTCAAGTTGCTATGGACTCCTTAGAATGTCATTTATCAAAAGCCATTCACCTATACTAGCAGAAAAACTAAAACCGAAACTGCTCTGTTTTTAAATCATTACTTTTTGTCCAACTTCGAAAATTCACCATAAATCGCACACATATCCGAATTCAATAATTCAAAATGTCACATAATCCTTACAATGTCTAGTTTAACATAGACTTATCAAAAATCAAACCCAATAAACGGTAGAAAATCAAAAACCGAAGCTGCCCTAACCTTTTCCAGTTTTTGTACATTTAAATCATCAACCAATATCCATCAATTTACCAATGACCATCCAAAAATCAAGAAAAATCCAACAATACATCCAAATCTCAAAACCCTAAATCTCAATCCACGAATTTCTCATCGAATCTAACCCTAAACTGAAAACCAAACTTACAACCCACACAAACTCACCTTAATTGTTGAAATAGAGGAAAGGGACGACAGAAATCGGAGGAGAGAGCTCCGTCGTTGGTGGCGTCGGCGTGTAGAACTAGAGGGAGGGAGGGAGAAGGAAACTTCTCTGGAAGTTTTCGTGGGAGGAAGAAAACCAGGGGAGGAAATTTTGTTTTATATAAAATTTATTAATAATAAATATAATAATAATAATAATAACCTAATTACCATATCACCCTCAATATTTAATTTTCTAACCTAATAGTCATTTAACCTGTTCTCGGCGAGATTCTTATAAATCTAACATTCCGGTCAGCTTAAAAATAATTACTTTCTTACCCGTGTAAATTTTTCGCTCTCGATTCTGACTACAACTTTGTCGTTTAATGACACGTAGAGTTGGAAATTGCGTAAACGGGAATAAACTGGGTGTACGGAAAATTCCGGATGTTACAAGAAAAGTCTCAAAGTATTTTTTGAAAACATCAAGCAACTTCTATCATCAGAAAGTTTAACATACTCAAATTGAAATCATTGTCCACTAAACCTTCACAACCACTGACACCAGTTAAACAGCCCCATCAGATGCAAGATCGATGCCTGATTGCACCCCTCCAACCTGCCTAGTCCTCAACAAACTCAGAGAATTCACCTGCGGTATCCTCAACACCTACATCACAAAACTCGTCTATTACCCTAATGCTAAGTAAGTAAAGCAGTAATGAAATGAAATGCTGAAACATAAATTCCTAAACATGCAATTTCTACTTTCTCATCTCAGTTGCATTCACGTTCATTCATAAGCTGATCTGATCCCTTGGTTCCCTTGGGAAGTGGATTAATTTTCCTAATGTTATACATCCTCTACTCGATTAAGGGGCGGATGAATTCCCTTAATAGCTGATTTGATCCCTCTGTTCCTTTGGGAGTGGGATCAATCCTCCCAATGTTATAAATCCCTTAATAAGTTAAGGGTTGGATTAGTTCCCTTAATAGTTTGTCTGTCACATTCAGTTCATGTCTTACCATCCTTACATGAAAATTCATTTTCGTAATCTTTTAAAAAAAAACATGATGCATGACATACAAAATCATTCACAAGATACATAACCCTACTGTTTTGTGATGTAGGCCCGAAGGCACATGCATACTTTACTTACCTGGCTTCTGGAAATTATCTGGTCGCTAGCTACTTCGGAAATCTGCTCACCTAAGTTCATAACAGAATATAAATCAAAACTAACCCTACTGTTTTGTGATGTAGGCCCGAAGGCACATGCATACTTTACTTACCTGGCTTCTGGAAATTATCTGGTCGCTAGCTACTTCGGAAATCTGCTCACCTAAGTTCATAACAGAATATAAATCAAAACTGCACTAAACCTCACCAAGAATCAAACAGTGGTTCGAGGAATCCAGTTAGAAACTCTACTACCCGAGCATTCCCCCTTTATCACTAAAACCCGAATCTACGCTCAATCTCAGCATCCTCAAAATCCTCACATTGTACTCCTTCAGGTATTTAACCACTATATCATAAGAGAAATGAGGAAAACTTACCTAAGTCGAAGGAGAATCGGGCGAGGAAAATCGCCTAGAGAGCTCGGCTGCTTGAGCTGAAAACCCGAAGAGAAAGGTATGAAATGGTGGCAGCTACAGTGTATTAAACCCAATCCTCTTTCCTTATATACGTTATCCACTTTTAAAAATGTAATTTACTCTAATGCCCTTGTCTAGACTAATCATTCAATAACCCTACTTAAATTATTGACTAATAAAGTGTATACCATTAATAATAAAAGAGCTGGTTCGATAGAACCGGGTGTTACACAAAGTTTCCTCAATCGCGTAATACGAAGGACCTAATACTTAGCTTTCTTACCCTAAATCCTCTATTTCAAATTCTTCTCTACCTTAGCATCTCATTTCTAATTCATCACTCTCATCCTTTACACCCATGGACATTGGGCAACCATTACGTCCCATTAGTCACTCTAACACAATCATAGTACTCAGGTCTCTCAATACTTAAATCTACCCTTTTTACTTTCAAAGTATTCTCTAAGTTCTTATACTTGTGTCCACTATGCTCGATTTATCCAACTTTCACCTCGGTTGTCACCAAACACTATCAAATTCTCAGGTCCAAAGTAATTCATTAAACTATTCTCCTAATACCTTAAACGGTGCATAAACACTTCGACGTAACTTACAACTTGAAACTTTCCTAAACCTTTTGACTTAACCCCACTCCTACTTCCACTTGCACAGTCTTCGTGCAAACTTTCTTTCATTTCATCCAATATCCTCCAAAGTCCTCAACCTCACACAAAACACTAAATACTTAATGGCTAACCTTCTTAATTTGACTCTCCATTAAATCTAATTAATCCCTTCACTTACCTTTATAACACCGTCCAAAATCCTAATTCTATCTAACTGTCCCTTTTTCTCTACATCGCATAGTTTTTATTCTCCTCATTCGAAAATTCCTATATTTCCTCAAATCGCACGCCACTAAATACCGATAACTAAACCTCAAATTCTGACCTTCCCCTTTTTCCTATTTCTTAAACCACATAATACTACTTCTAATCCTTTCCTAAAGTTTCTCAACACATATACAAATATCTATTTTCACGTAGGATTTTCTCTAAAATTTACTAACTAATCTATTCTCTTTTGTTTTCCCCAAATCGGGCTCTAAGTATTCTCCTCAATTCTTTACATCAATTCCTCTAAGGGCTCTCTTGTTAGCAAACTTGTTGTAGTTGACTTAACGCCCTTAATCCAAATCTCCTCACCTTCCTAAGTTCTCAAGTCTAGTTCCACCCAATGCTAAACCTCCAAACGACGTAATCTAACATTTCTACTTTAGTATCTTCTATAAATAATTAAAAGGAAATGTATCTGCAACTACGGTAGGCTGCTCTTCGTTGTCTGCACTGCTGAGGGAGAAGATCCTTGGCGTTACTCTTGTGGGTCCCTTGTTCCGTGTCGGGCAGTCTCTGGCGAGATGGCCCGTCCTGTTGCAAGTAAAACACTGCCCTTTACCTTTCTTCGGACAGTTCCTCGAGAGATAACCCATCTCTTGGCAGTTGAAACACCTTCCTTGGTTCTTCATTGGGCAGTCCTTGGAAATATGACCTTGCTTATTACAATTAAAACATCGGCCAGATCCTACCTTGCACACCAATTCATGGAACTTCTTACACGTTGGGCATTGAGGGAACTACATATACCCAGGGGCACGCTTTCCATTTCCTTGACTAATTTCATCGTCACCCGTCCTTTTTGTGCCCCGCGGTTGTTGTTGCTCTTCATCACTTTGTTGAGTTATAATTTCTCTAAAGAGCTTCTTCGACATTTCTCTTTGTTGTTGTAGCTTTATCTCGATATCTTTAAGCACTAAGGCTTTGGCCAAAACCAAATGGTATGGCATGTCGTCGACGCCCGAAGTCCTTACTCCTTTCAGAATCTCCAACTTTAAACCTTGCACAAACTGATAAACTTTGTCCTCTTCATTGCCAACCAATGGACCTGCATAGCGAGATAGTGCCTCAAATCTTTGTACATACTTGGCCATCGATCCCGTTTGGAGTAGTTGGGAAAACTCTGTTCTTTTGTTGGCCCGGTGGGTACGGTTAAAATACTTGTTGTGGAACGCTTGTTCCCACGTTATAACCTCAGTATCCGTAGTGGCAATCACTGTATCCCACCAGAAAATCACATCCTTATCCAAGTTGAATACCGCACACGTTACCTTGTCGGCCTCCTCCACCTTGGCGTAAGCAAACATGCACTCGATCTTGTGGATCCACTCCTCGGCGCAAGTGTGATTTGAAGTGTAACACCCGATTTTACGGGATTTTAGATTTTTCTATATAATAGTAGTTCGGTAAAAATTGTAAATTTATCCCGTTTTGTGAGCGAGAAATTATATTGGAACTTTATGAATAAATTGGAGTATCTTGAGGAATAAAGGAATTTTTAGAGATGTAACGCTGATTTTACGAGTTTTTGATATTTCTCGTAATATAAAGGGTATTTTAGTAAATATAGTAAACTAGGTCCGTTCTGTGAACAGAAAGTTTTATTAGAGCCCTAGTAATAAATGAGAATTTTTTGTGAAATAAGGAAATTTGGAGAAACCGAATCAATAGTTAAATAACGAACTAAGTGAATAATTAAACAAAAAAGGTAAAATAGTAATTTTGCATGTCAAATTTTATTAAAATAAACAACTCCCTCCTCTCTTCTCCACACTTAACGATTTTTCTCCAAAGGGAATTTCTTCTCTGGGAATTTCCCCCCCTCCACGACGCTTCTCCACGGTTCTTCACCGATTTCTCCTCCGATCAACTCCGGTTCTTCACGTTTTCTTCTCCAATCACGACCCTAGGTAAGATTATACGGTTTTGGGACATTATTTTCTAGTTTTTAGAGAGGTTATCCATTAGGATTTTGTTTAGGGTTTTGCAAAAATGATGGATTATGTTAGAAACGGTTAGATTTATTACATTTACAACTTTAATGGACGTATTGATGATTATTAGATATAGTTAGGCGATATTAATGGTTGGGTTGAAGTTTTTGAGGTTTGAAGCTTGAGAAAACTCCATTAATGGAGGTTTGGTTATTCTTGAGCGTAAATTGCTCTACAAAATGCCCCAGAGAAGTAAATTAGAATTTTAGGAAATTTCCTTTAGCTAGGAGTTTCGTTATTTTTGAGATTTGATTGTTTTGGCTCGATTTTAATAAAGAATGTTGTGGATTGGCTTAGGTAAACAAGGCTCACAGAAAGTGCTCGGTGTTCTAAGGATCCAAGCTAAGTCTCTGTGACTCGTTTGGCCGATTTGGCCTACACCATAAGAATATATGTTGATTGAGGAATTAAAGATGTAGGATGTTTTGGGGTAAAAAGGTTGGGTAGTTAGGTTTAATTTAAGTTAGTTAATGTTTAACATTCATTCTTTGTTTTATGCTTTAATTACAATTATAGTATTGTACGTGTCCATGCATCACGTTTTCTGAAAAAGCATGCAAAATGAATTTCCACGTATGTTTTCCATGAAAAGAAAAGGATAAATGAAAATTTATGAATGCACGGTCACGTCAGAGAGGTGGTTCAGACATGACTGTCCTATAGGTGAAGCATGTTTTCCCCTCGGGTAGATGAAAGGGCTATCCAATCGCTGGATGTGTCGTATTCATCTACTGAGAGCGCACCCCCGGAGACATCCCATATGTAATGTAATGAATGAAACGTCTGCATGATTTTTATGAATTACACATGCATAGCACACACTTGCATTTACGTAGATTTATTGAGCCTTTAGCTCACAGACTGTCACTATGATGTAGGTGATCTAGAACAAGGTGAGGATGACGTTCCTCCACCTGATGCACAAGCAGATTGAAGGAGGGTGCTCGGGGGAGTGCGCTGAGCAGTCGAGGCGTCTTTTGACCCATGGGAGCAATAGGTTAAGTATTTTAGAGGTTTTGGGTTATTTTGGACTTAGGGGTGATAATATAGAAAAATTATATAGAAACTCATTTTAGAGTGCTTGGTGTCTGGATAGTATAAATATTGATGTTTTGATGAAATAGATTTGATACTGATGCTTTGATGTGGATTTTGGACGATTTAGAGTTGGGTTTGTTGTTTTGAGACAAATACGTCATGATGTGTTGGGATTTGATGATTTTAGGTTGAGGATTTGGTTTATGGAGGTGTATTATGGTTGAAGTGTTAATGAATGTTTTGAGGACGATTATTGAATTGTGTATTAGGTGAAAAATGGAGGAAAAATGGTGAAGGAGGAAAATGGGCTCGAAGTGGCGCGCAGGCTGGGCGCGAAGGGCGCGTAGCTGGTGCGCGCAGGCAGGGCGCGCAGGTGCGCGATGCCCTGTGCTAGTCGATCGATCAGCGCATGGTGGCCGATCGATCGACCAATGTTCAGGAAAAACTGGCGCAACCCGAGAGCTAGCCGATCGATCGACGCACAAGGCCGATCGATCAGCAGTGTTGCTGGAAAGAAACGTCGCAACTCGAGAGCTAGCAGATCGATCAACGCCCATGGCCGATCAATCGGCCAACAGTGCGCCGCTCTGGATATTTCCAGAGCGGGTGCCGATCGATCGGCGGCCCCAGCCGATCGATCGGCCCTTGCAGGCGCTTGGCACTGGACGCTGGCAGGTAGGCGTGCGGTAGGGCTCATGGTGAGCGCGTGATGCGTGCACGGTTCGCTGGCGTTGCGTGCGCGGCGTGTGCACAGGGTGCACAGTGGGCGCACGTGCCGAATACTGGGCGCGCCCCATGCATGCCAATTGATATGTTTTGACGTCTTAAGCCTCTTTTGATGATTCCCGACCTTAGACGAGTCATTTTGGGTACGTTTTAAGTTAGACCCAAAACGTCGATAGATATCGATTGAATGCCCGAGTCTGTTCTCTAACAATGAATGATTGAATGTAAAGAAAACGAAATGAGAAATGAAAAATTTTATGAGAACGAGCAAGGGTAATATGTATGCATGTCACGGATTAGGCCGTTGTGGCCCTGACACGTGGTCGGGGGTGTCACAACAGTTGGTATCAGAGTTCCCAGGTTTTAAAATCGGTTCTGTAGACTGCTCGACTACGCAAGCCACTACACGGACATACTTCTTCAACTGTAAGTACATATTTTAGATTTCTTTGTTTTGATTTCTTGGAATTATTGTCTTTAAATTGTATAGGTTAACAAAATTGTGCGTAGAGGGAATGATAGAGACGAAAGAGATGATACGATAGATGAACCTAGAGAGTTCATTGCCCAACAATCCCTACGCCTTGACCGACAAGCTCAGCACATGGATAGACAATTCCAACAGCTTGATAAGCTTATAAATCGTGAAGGCCTTAGAACTCAAGAGGTGGTGGCTCCTAGTAACCACGGAATGGAGAGGTTTCAGAAGTTACGGCCTCCGATATTTAATGGATAGTCTTCGGACCCCTCATGGATGATATGTTGGCGTATGCCAGGATTGAGGATGGGGAAAAGGTTAATTGCGCCACTTTTCACTTAGCCTCCGATGCTCGATTTTGGTGGGATTCCATCAAGGAAACCACCGACGTGACGGTGATGAGTTGGGAGCAATAATTAAACTGTACAGTACGGGAAGATAAGATGATGGAGTCCACACAGTTACGGCAGACTGGTTTAGTTGGCGAATATGTCAGGAGGTTTGAGGCCCTATCTCGGTTCGCACCCTGCATGGTGAGTGATAATGAGGACAAGGTTCGTCAGTTTATGCGAGGGCTGAATCCGAAAATTTGGAAGAGCGACATCGTATCGGGAGTGTGGAATGTACCTTATGCAGAGATTGTAGCTAAGACTCTGGAGTTTGAGGCTGCAGAATTTGGCATTGTAATATCCAGCTGTACGGATTATTATTATTATTTTTATGTAAATGGCATTTTTGGTAAATATGTCAAATCAATCTATTTTGCAAAAAGAGAGCGTTATTACGATCCTAATAATTAATATGGATTTTAGGAAAATTTCGGGAGCTTTAGGAGTCGTAACGCAAATTCTACGAGAATTACGTTTATCGTAATATAAGAGAACTTTGGTAAAAATAGTAAACGAGATCCGAATTTCGAACGGACAGTTTTAATGGAACCCTAGTAATAAGTTGGAATAATTGGTGAAATAAGAGAATTTGGAGAAAACGAATCGTTAGCTAATTAACGAAACGAAGGACGAAACAAATAGAAAAAAAAGGAAGGGCAAAATGGTAATTTACCAAACCAAAATTTTATTAAAAACACCAACTCTCTTCTTCTTCATGCCATTCCTCTCTCCCTGCGACTTCTCCCTCCTCTGGCGTCCTCAACGGCGATCCTCCATTTCCGGCGATCAACTCCTCCGATCGACTTCCGTTCTCCGTGTTTTCTCCTCCTCTCGCAACCCTAGGTACGAATCTATGATTTCGGAACGTTAGTTTCCAGTTTCACGAAGTTAGGATGTTAGGGTTCGTTTAGGGTTTTGTTAAAAACGCGATTTAGGTTTTGAAATCGATAGGTTTACCTTAGTTATGAACATAATGGACGTATTGAATGTTATTGGATGAAGTTAAATCGATTTAGAAAGAATATTAGAGATTGACGAATTTTCCAGTTTTAGGGAAAACTCGTTATTGGTGGTTTTGAACTATCGAGCATTGATAGTTGTTTAAATGCTTCGATTAGTTAAATTAGAGTTTTAGGAATTTCCTTAGTTAAAGATTTTGTTAGTTTGGACATTAAATTATTTAAGCTCGTTTTAATGACAATTTGATGAAATTGCTTAGGTGAACAACGCTCGTGGACGGAGCTTGAGCTGCAACGGACACTAGGTAAGTTCTCGTGACTTACTCTGGCCGATAGGCCTACACCGTACGTCGAAGTCGTCTCGAGGAGTTTGGTGACGTGTTTGTTTAAATTGCGTAGGTTGGGTAGTTTAGGTTCGTTTATTTTATAGGTTGATTGTTGTGTTTTAATGATATTTGTCGCGTTTTAATGGTATGCTCGTTAATTATGTTATATTGTTTATATTGAACTGTTCATGCATCACGGTTTTAAAAACGACATGAAAATGAATTTACGCACGGATTTCATGAAAAGAACATGCATCGTAAAGGCAAGTAAAGTATCACAGTAAAAAACTATGACATGGGGTTATCGGGGATGAGGTTCAGACCTGGCGTTCCGTGGTGAGCGGGTTTTCCTCCCTTTAGATTGTGTGGGCTGTCTAACCGCTGGAACGTGCCCTATCCATCTGTCGAGCGTTTCCGATAACCATAGACTGACACGTACTGATATATGCATTGACATGGACGGTTTTCATAGCATTGAGCATACATGATCATGCATTAGCATTTACGTAGAGCTTACTGAGATTTTTATCTCATAGGTGTCTTTATGGTGTAGGTGACATAGATACAGGTGAGGAGGATTTCTCTCTACCAGACGATCGTACAGATTGAAGGAGGATGGCCTGTGGGAGTGCGCTGGGCGGTCGATGCGTTTTGACCCGTGGGGAATCATGTAAAGGTATTTTGGGACATAGTAGTTAGATCGTAGGGAAAATTGTATAGTTAGAACATTTTAGGATGTTTGGTTCTGACTAGTTGATTGGTTTACGTTTTTAAAGTTTTTAGTCGTTTTAGAAACTTATTTTGTAAAATGTTTGATAATAGGGATATGTACGGGTTTTAAACATATCCATACAATTCGTTTTCATGAAAGCATATTTCGTTTTAAATGTGTTACGAGTCGGTTTAAAATGGCGCTATAGAGGAGATAAGAGTGTTTGGGGTTTTATGTTAAATTGTAGTTGAAAATGTATGAGGTGTAGTGATAATTGAGGAAAAGAAAGAAGAAGACGAGAAGGGAAAAGAAAGAAGGAAAAGAGAAGAGGAAAAGGAAAGAAAAGGAGGGGGAGGCAGTGAGGGTGGCGATCAATCGCCAGGGAGGGCGATCGATCGCCCCTCATTGCTGAGTGATCGTTGAGGAGGCGATCGCATCGCCTCCTTAGACGCCACGCTCTGGAAAAATTCCAGAGCGTGTGGCGATCGCCAGTTTTGGCCATCGCTGAGTGAAGGAAACGATCGCCGAAGGGCGATCGTTCGCCAGGGTGCGATCGCCATTTCATTTTATGGGTGATCGCCCCTTTTTGCCCGTGATTGGTTTTAATTAAATTTTATTGTTTTAATTAAATTGTGATAAGCTTTATTTAAAATTGTTTAAAGTTGAAATTAAGTGGTTCTAAAAATAGTTTTCAACGGTATCAACGATTCCGACTTTTACCCAAATTTCGCATAGAGTTAATTTAAAGTTATATAGGATAAAAAAAAATATATAATACAGTAAAATAAGGGAATAGTGTAAGAATCATCACAACTTATGGTATCAGAGCTCCGGGTTTTAAAAACGGTTCTGTAGACTGCTCGACTGCACAGCCACTACGCGGACATCCTTCCTCAACTGTAAGTATGTTTACATGTTTTCTTTAAGTTCTATATCTTAGGATTCTGTTTTAACTTTGGTATAGGAATTATATAAACATGGTGTGTTGAGGAAACGACCGAGACGATAGAGATGATACAATAGACACTCTCAAGGACTTCATTGCTCAGCAGTCCCAACATATGGAGAGACAGGCTCAACAGATGGAGAGACAGTCTTAGCAATTAGGTACCCTGATTGACCGTGAGGGTGCTAGAGCTCGGGAGACTATGACTACTGGTAATCGTGGTAAGGAGAGATTTCAGAGGATCCAACCTCGGTGTTCAACGGATAGTCTATGGATCCCTCTTCAGCCGAGGAGTGGGTTCAAACCATGGAGGACATGCTGGCCTATGCTAGCATTGAGGACGGAGAAAGGGTTGCGTTGGTGACCTACCACCTAGCATTGGATGCTCGATTTTGGTGGGATTCCATCAAGGCTACCACAGACGTGACTATTATGAGCTGGGAGCGGTTCAAAGAGGTATTTTATGATAAGTATTTCAGCCATACAGTACGGGAAGCGAAGATGGTTGAGTTTATGCAGTTGCAGCAGGTCGGTTCTATTGCCGAATATGTAAGGAGGTTCGAAGCCCTGTCACGATTTGCACCACGACAGGTCAGCGTGAATGAGGACAAGGTGCGCAGATTTTTACAAGGGCTTAGTCAGGAGTTTCAGAGGAGCCTTACTATATCAGCGGTACGGAATGTATCCTATGACGAGATTGTTGCCAGAGCCCTTGAGATCGAGGCAGTTGAAAGGGATTCTGTTAAGCCAAGGGAGCCAGCTAAAGGCTTCTTTCGTGAGATCCACCCACGGCCTCAGAATAAAGGCTGGCAACCGAGAGGACAGCTATAGCAACAACAACAGAGGGGTACAAAGAGGCCCTACGATGGTAAAGGCGAGCAGAGCAAAGGGAAACAGGTCCAAGGGGCTACTCAGAAGCCCGTTTGTCCTGAGTGTCAGAAGGAGCACTACGCGCTTGTCGATTGGGCACAAACAGTTGTTATAGATGTGGAGAGGTCAGTCATTTTGCTCAGAACTGTCCGAGGACAGCTACCGATCAGAGAACGGTTATGCCAAGGATCTTCGCATTTATCGAGCCTGGTAACGTCGATGACGAGGCTCAGCCTTCCGTGATAGCAGGTACTATTTTAATTATGGGGGTGGCAGTGTTTTTTTTTATAGACACGGGGGCCATACATTCTTTTGTTTCCACTGCCTGCGTGTCTAGGATTAAAGCTTGTGCCTGAGTTAGCAGAATGCGAGTACAGTGTGATGCTACCTTCAGGAGAGCGTATGCAGTCAGGTCAGGTCGTTCAGGGCAATATTGTCTCAGTTGGGAACAGTACCCTCTATGCTCGCTTAATTGTTATGGGCATAGAGATCTACGATCTGATCTTAGGGATGGACTGGCTATCCCAGCACTATGCCACCATCGATTGCCGATCCGGGATTGTGACATTTTGACCCCCGGGTAAAGTCGAGTTCTCTTATCAGGCGATGAACAGAATGAGTGCATCGCCTATTTCTTATTCTATGAAGGTCAACGAGCAGCTTAAAGGTGAGTGCTCTATTTATTTGGCCACTATATTTGATACTCGGTTGCTCAGCGAAGTTAAGCCGAGTGACATTCTTATAGTCAGAGAATTCTCTGAGATATTCCTTGACGATCCTTCCGGATTACTGCCAGATAGGGAGATCGAATTCGTTATTGATGTATATCCTAGCTCCGCGCCAGTGTCCAAGAATCCATACAGATTGGCGCCCGCTGAATTGAGAGAGCTGAAGATTCAGCTTGAGGAGTTGTTAGATAAGGGTTTCATCCGACCCAGCTTTTCACCTTGGGGTGCACCCATTCTAATCGTCAAGAAGAAAGACGGGACTCTTAGGATGTGCGTGGATTACAGGGAGCTGAATAAGCTCACAGTGAAGAATAAGTATCCACTGCCTCGGATCGATGATTTGTTTGATCAACTACAAGGTGCCCGAGTATTTTCCAAGATTGACCTACGCTCGGGTTACTATCAGTTGAAGGTCCGGAAGGAGGATATTTAGAAGACAGCGTTCCGAACGAGGTACGGACATTATGAGTTCCTAGTTATGTCTTTTGGACTTACTAATACCCCTGCAGCATTTATAGACTTGATGAATCGTGTATTCAAGGAGTACCTGGAAAAATTCGTGGTGGTTTTCGTTGACGATATTTTAATATATTCCAAGACAAAAGAGGAGCATGAAGAGCAATTGAGGATTGTTCTCGAAATTTTACAACGACACCAGCTTTATCCAAAATTCTCTAAGTGCGAGTTTTGGCTGGATAGAGTCAGCTTTCTCGGCCACATTATATCAGAAGAAGGAGTTTCTGTAGATCCGAGCAAAATTGAGGTGGTCAGAGATTGGCCACAGCCTAAAAACGTGCGTGAAGTACGCGGATTTCTTGGGTTGGCTGGCTACTATCGAAAATTCATAGAGGGATTTTTTAAGATTGCAGCTCCTCTCTCTCGTTTGACTCGGAAGGATATGAAATTTGTATGGTCGGCTGCTTGCGACCACCGTTTTATGGAGTTGAAGTAGAAGTTAACCACAGCTCCAGTTCTAACGCTACCTGTTGAAGGTAATAAATTCAGTATTTACTGTGACGCATCTGGAGTTGGACTCGGTTGCGTATTGATGCAGGAGGGGAGAGTCATTTCTTATGCTTCTCTGCAGTTGAAGCCGTATGAGCAGAATTACCCTACGCACGACCTTGAGTTAGCAGCTGTGGTCTTCGCACTGAAGATATGGAGACATTATCTATATGGGCAGCAGTGCGAGATATTTTCCGACCACAAGAGCTTGAAGTATTTATTTACGCAGAAGGAGCTAAATATGCGACAGAGACGGTGGCTTGAGTTCGTCAAAGATTATGATTTTGATATCAAGTACCACCCAGGAAAGGCGAACAAGGTTGCTGATGCTTTGAGTAGAATGCCTTCTACGAGTCAGCCTTCACTAGCGGTGATGTCAGTTACGCTGCGGTCTGAGATTGAGAGGTTCGATGTGGAGATTGTGGCAGAGTTGTCCAGCATGCTCACTAACATTTCTCTCAGGCCGACTATTCTGGATAAGATACGAGAGGCTCAGCATAATGATATTGAGCGTGAGGAACTTAGATTGAGCAAGACCTCAGGAGACGTGTCTGAATTTAACTTGTCAAATGACACTATTCTGAAATTCAGGCATAGATGGTACGTGCCTAACGATGAGGAGCTAAAGAAGGAGATATTGGTCGAGGCGCATTCTTCAGCTTACTCTGTACATCCAGGAAGCACTAAAATATATAGAGATCTAATGCAGCATTACTGGTGGCCTAACATGAAGAGGGAAGTTGCGAAATATGTTGAAACATGTTTAGTTTGTCAACAGGTTAAGGCAGAACACCAGAGGCCGGCCGGAACGTTACAGCCACTGCCTATTCCGGAGTGGAAATGGGAGCAGATCTCCATGGATTTTATTGTGGGGAATCCCGAGGACAACGAAGGGCCATGATGGCATCTGGGTGATCGTGGACCGATTGACAAAGCCGGCCCACTTCTTATCTGTGAAGATGACGTCTTCGATGGACCAGCTCGCCGAGCTTTATGTGCAGGAGGTTGTTAGATTGCACAGCGTGCCAGTTTCTATTGTCTCAGACAGAGATCTGAGATTTACATCGAAGTTCTGGAAGAGTCTGCACAAAGCAATGGGGACTCAGCTTAATTTCAACACGGCATTTCATCCTCAGACTGATGGTCAGACAGATAGGACGAATCAGATTTTAGAGGATATGCTCAGAGTTTGTGTGCTTGAGTTTCAGGGCTCGTGGAGCCAATATTTACCTCTGATTGAGTTCTCTTATAACAATAGCTTCCAGGCTACCATTGGTATGGCTCCGTACGAGGCGCTGTATGGTCGGAGGTGTAGGTCTCCGTTGTATTATGACGAGGTTGGCGAGGACAGCATTGTTGGTCCTGAGATTCTACAGCAAACGGCAGAGAAGATTGCCGTTATCCGATAGCGTATCGAGATAGCTCAGAGTCGACAGAAGAGCTACGCTGACACGAGACGAAGGGAACTGGAGTTTGAAGAAGGTGATGAGGTCTACCTTAAAGTTTCTCCATTTAAAGGCGTCATGAGATTCGGAAGGAGGGGCAAGTTAAACCCTCGTTACGTGGGGCCCTTTCCTATTCTGAAGAGGATAGGGGCTAAGGCGTATAGATTAGAGCTTCCGGTTTCTATGAAGAGTAACCACGATGTATTCCATTTATCTATGCTTCGGAGATGTCTACGCGATCCATCGCATGTCGTCGAGGCTAGAGAGATCGAGGTACAGCCTACCTTGACTTATGAGGAGAGGCTAGTACGTATTTTGGAGTCTTCCATCAAGATCCTACGTAACAAAGAGATTCTGCTAGTTAAAGTCTTATGGCAGAACCACGAGGTGGAAGAAGCGACTTGGGAGCGACAGCAAGATATGATGGCTAAGTATCCCGAGTTGTTTGCATAGGCAAATTTTGAGGACAAATTTTAAATAAGGTGGATGGATTGTAATATTCGGCTGTACGGATTATTATTATTATTTTTATGTAAATGGCATTTTTGGTAAATATGTCAAATCAATCCATTTTGCGAAAAGAGAGCATTATTACGATCCTAATAATTAATATGGATTTTAGGAAAATTTCAGAAATTTTAGGAGTCGTAACGCAAATTCTAAGAGAATTATGTTTATCGTAATATAAAACAACTTTGGTAAAAATAGTAAACGAGATCCGAATTTCGAACGGACAGTTTTAATAGAACCCTGGTAATAAGTTGGAATTATTGGTGAAATAAGAGAATTTGGAGAAATCGAATCTTTAGCTAAATAACGAAACGAAGGACGAAACAAATAGAAAACAAAGGAAGGCGCAAAATTATAATTTACCAAACCAAAATTTTATTAAAAACACCAACTCTCTTCTTCTTCACGCCATTCCTCTCTCCCTGCGACTTCTCCCTCCTCCGGCGTCCTCAACAGCGATCCTCCATTTCCGGCGATCAACTCCTCCGATCGACTTCCGTTCTCTGTGTTTTCTTCTCCTCTCGCAACCCTAGGTACGAATCTATGATTTCGGAACGTTAGTTTCCAGTTTTCACGAAGTTAGGATGTTAGGGTTCAGTTTAGGGTTTCGTTAAAAATGCGATTTAGGTTTTGAAATCGATAGGTTTACCTTAGTTTTGAACATAATAGACGTATTGAACGTTATTGGATGAAGTTAAATTGATTTAGGACAAATATTAGAGATTGACGAATTTTCGAGTTTTAGGGAAAACTCGTTATTGGTGGTTTTGAACTATCGAGCATCGATTGTTGTTTAAATGCCTCGATTAGTTAAATTAGAGTTTTAGAAATTTCCTTAGTTAAAGATTTTGTTAGTTTGGCCATTAAATTGTTTAAGCTCGTTTTAATGACAATTTGATGAAATTGCTTAGGTGAACAATGCTCGTGGACGGAGCTTGAGCTGCAACGGACACGAGGTAAGTTCTCGTGACTTACTCTGGCCGATAGGCCTACACCGTACGTCGAAGTCGTCTCGGGGAGTTTGGTGACGTGTTTGTTTAAATTGCGTAGGTTGGGTAGTTTAGGTTCGGTTATTTTATAGGTTGATTGTTGTGTTTTAATGGTATTTGTCGCGTTTTAATGGTATGCTCGTTAATTATGTTATATTGTTTATATTGAACTGTTCATGCATCACGGTTTTAAAAACGACATGAAAATGAATTTACGCACGGATTTCATGAAAAGAACATGCATCGTAAAGGCAAGTAAAGTATCACAGTAAACAACCATGACATGGGGTTATCGGGGATGAGGTTCAGACCTGGCAGTTCCGTGGTGAGCGGGTTTTCCTCCCTTCAGATGGTGTGGGCTGTCTAACCGCTGGACGTGCCCTATCCATCTGTCGAGCGTTTCCAATAACCATAGACTGACACGTACTGATATATGCATTGACATGGACGGTTTTCATAGCATTGAGCATACATGATCATGCATTAGCATTTACGTAGAGCTTACTGAGATTTTTATCTCATAGGTGTCTTTATGGTGTAGGTGACATAGATACAGGTTAGGAGGATTTCCCTCTACCAGACGATCGTACAGATTGAAGGAGGATGTCCTGTGGGAGTGCGCTGGGCGGTCGGTGCGTTTTGACCCGTGGGGAATCATGTAAAGGTATTTTGGGACATAGTAGTTAGATCGTAGGGAAAATTGTATAGTTAGAACATTTTACGATGTTTGGTTCTGACTAGTTGATAGGTTTACGTTTTAAAGTTTTTAATCAGTTTTAGAAACTGGTTTTGTAAAATGTTTGATAATAGGGATATGTACGGGTTTTAAACATATCCATGCAGTTCGTTTTCATGAAAACATATTTCGTTTTAAACGTGTTACGAGTCGGTTTAATACGGGGCTATAGAGGAGATAAGAGTTTTTGGGGTTTTATGTTAAATTGTAGTTGAAAATGTATGAGGTGTAGTGATAATTGAGGAAAAGAAAGAAGAAGACGAGAAGGGAAAAGAAAGAAGGAAAAGAGAAGAGGAAAATGAAAGAAAAGGAGGGGGAGGCAGTGAGGGTGGCGATCGATTGCCAGGGAGGGCGATCGATCGCCCCTCATTGCTGAGTGATCACTGAGGAGGTGATCGCATCGCCTCCTTAGACGCCACGCTCTGGAAAAATTCAGAGCGTGTGGCAACCGATCGCCACTTGCGTTTGGCGATCGCCAGTTTTGGCGATCGCTGAGTGAAGGAAACGATCGCCAAGGGGCGATCGTTCGCCAGGGTACGATAGCCGATGGCGATCGATCACCCCTTTTGGGCGATCGATCGCCCCTTCAATTTAGGGGTGATCGTCCTTTTTTGCCCCGTGATTGGTTTTAATTAAATTTTATTGTTTTAATTAAATTGTGTTAAGCTTTATTTAAAATTGTTTAAAGTTGAAATTAAGTGGTTCTAAAAATAGTTTTCAACGGTATCAACGATTCCGACTTTTACCCAAATTCCGCATAGAGTTCGTTTAAAGTTATATAGGATAAAAAAAATTTATATATATAATACGGTAAAATAAGGGAATAGTGTAAGGGTCGTCACAGGCATGTGTTAACCGATGGAGCTTGCTAGAGGGTTTTTCCGTGAAATTCAGCCTCGACATCAGAATAAGGGCTGGCAATCGAGGGGATAGCCACAACAGCAACAAAGTGGTACTAAAAGACCGTATGAGGGAGGAAATGATCAGGGCAAGGGGAAGTAGGTGCAAGGGGCTACTTGAAAGCCCCTGTGCCCTAAATGCCAGAAGGAACATTATGGCGATTGCCGGATGGGTACTAATAGATGCTACCGATGTGGTGGGGTTGGCCACTATGTCAAGGATTGCCCACTGTCGAACCGAAACCAATCAGGCGGGGACCAGAGGAGAGTTGCCCCGAGAATTTTTGCTTTCATCGAGCCTGGTGATGTTGATGACGAGGCTCAGCCTTCCGTTATTGTAGGTACTATCTTGATAACAGGCGTAACGGTATTTTCATTGATAGACAAGGGAGCTACGCACTCGTTTATTTCTACTGCTTGTGTAGCTAGATTGCAGTTAGTGCCTGAGTTAGCAGAGTGTGAGTATAGAGTAATGCTGCCTTCGGGAGAGTATATGCAGTCGGATCATATTTTCCAAGGCAATGTCGTCTCAGTGGAGAATAATACCATTTTTGCCCGTCTGATAGTTATGGGCATAGAGCAGTCTGATCTTATTTTGAGGATTTTGAAACAACACCAGCTATACCCAAAGTTTTCTAAGTGTGAATTTTGGTTGGACTGCATAAATTTTCTTGGCCATATTATATCTGAGGAAGGGATTTTTGTGGAGCTGACTAAGATTCAGGTTGTCAAGGATTGGCCACAGCCTAAGAATGTGCAGGAGATACGCAGATTTCTCGACTTGGCCGGGTATTACCGGAAATTCATTGAGGGGTTTTTGAGGATTGCTGTCCCTCTTTCACGCTTGACTAGGAAGAATGAGAAATTTGTATGGTCGGCTGCATGCGACAAAAGCTTTCAAGAGCTGAAACAGAAATTGACAACGGCTCCAATTTTGACACTGCCAATTGAGGGCGACAAGTTTAGCATATACTGCGATGCGTCTAAAGTTGGACTTGGATGCATACTTATGCAGGAAGGAAGAGTTATCGCGTATGCTTCTCGGCAGTTGAAGCCGTATGAACAAAATTATCCGATGCACGACCTAGAACTAGCTGCCGTCGTCTTAGCATTGAAAATTTGGAGAAATTACTTGTATTGTAACGCCCCTGAACCCACCCTGGCTCGGTGCGCTACTTTGCTAACCAAACCCACGTTGAAACATAATTTAAACTAGGCCTAGACTCGCTAATTACCCTTACTCCTAACCGCTAAGCACCACGGCGTTTTTCCCCGAAAATTTCGGCAGAGTAACACCTGAAAATGGCGCCTCCAAAAATGCTAAGTACCTGCACACAAACAAATTCCCAACCAGATCCAGAATATTCTTACTCAGCTAATCACTCACTATCCAGCATACAAAATCTCCAATAATAGAAAAATGGAAAACTAAAATACTAACATTCCCAAATGCAGAAAATCCACAGGTTAGGGCGACCTATCACCCTTAACTTATCTATATACAACAATAAACATTTACAAAATTTACTTAAGCATCAAAATTCACTTCTAAAATATTTAAACTAACTCTAACTACAAATATTCAAACCTCATTAAAATCAAGCCTACATTCTTCAATTATTCTCAAACTACTATTTCTAGCATAATCCAACTAAAACTTAACTAAACGGGCCACTAATTTGGGTTCGGTAAAATCCGACCCGAAACTTCAAACGCGCGTAACTTTTGCGTCGGTTATCGGAATCGAACGATTCCAGTGGCCACGCACTCCTCTAATAACCTATTTTAACCTGCCAAAATGAATTTGAAAAAAAATGACCCTAGCTAGGTCAAAATAGCAAAAACCTGAATCTGCCCTTCACCCAAAAATTTCCCCATTTCGATTTTTCATCAATTCTCCTCCAATTCCACACCAATCAATCTCCTATACCCTCAATTAGCATAAACTAACCAAAAATCCCGAGATTTCAAGCAAAACCCGAAATGCCCCAAAAAGGGCTTTCTGAATTTCATCCAATTCGGGCTCCTCACGGCCAGGCGATGAAAGCTGACCATAAACCCAGCCATTCGACGCCAAGAACGGCCAAAACAGCCAGTGATCGGAGCTCAAACCAGGTCCTCACCCTCGGCCAAGAACAGAACCGAAACAGGGCGTAAAATCAACTCACCGGTTCGGTTCGTCCGCGAAGTCTGCCGGAAGGTTGCTTGTCGTCGTCATTTGGCCGGAGACGTCGAGGAATCGCCGGTGGTTGCTCTGCCGTTCGTCGCTGTCGTCTCCCTCTCCCCTGTTCTCCTCTCTCGGGCTTGGGTGCTCGAACGAACAACAGAATGGCTTTGCCATTCTGTTGTTTTGATTTATTTAAATATAATAATCGACATTTCGAATTCTCGATAAAATCGTTCTTAAATTATAAATTTTCGTAAACTGACCCTCACACTATTCACGGTTTAAGTTCTCCAATTAGAATATCCGAACACAAACTAATTAACCAATTAGTTTAACCAAAGTTATTAACTTTTCTTTTTAAATTAATTAAATCTAAATTCTCGGGTGTTACATGTATGGGCAGCAATGCGAAGTGTTTTTAGATCACAGGAGCTTAAAATACCTGTTTACACAAAAAGAGCTAAATATGCGGCAACGAAGGTGGCTGGAGTCTTTTAAGGATTACGAGTTCGAAATTAAATACCACCCAGGAAAGGCAAATAAGGTCGCAGATGCCTTAATCAGAGTGACTACGATGCGTCAGCCTTCGCTAACTAATAATAATACTAATAACAATAATAATAATCTTAATAAACCAACATTTACCAATTAGCCCTCCCGTACTTTCGACCATTTCGAATTCTCGATAAATCGTTCTTAAATTATAAATTTTCGTTTAAACTGACCCTCACCACTATTCACGGTTTAAGTTCTCCAATAGAATATCCGAACACAAACTAATTAACAATTAGTTTAACCAAAGTTATTAACTTTTCTTTTTAAATTAATTAAATCTAAATTCTCGGGTGTTACATGTATGGGCAGCAATGCGAAGTGTTTTTAGATCACAGGAGCTTAAAATACCTGTTTACACAAAAAGAGCTAAATATGCGGCAACGAAGGTGGCTGGAGTCTTTTAAGGATTACGAGTTCGAAATTAAATACCACCCAGGAAAGGCAAATAAGGTCGCAGATGCCTTAATCAGAGTGCCTACGATGAGTCAGCCTTCGCTTGCAACAATGTCGGTAATGTTAAAGTCTGAGATTGAGAAGTTTGATGTGGAGATTTCGTGACCAATACGATAAGCTCAACAGAAGGACTTGGAGTGTGAGAGATACCGATTGAGCATGACATCCGAGAACTCGTCTCATTTCAACCTGTCGGATGATGGCATATTAAAGTTTAGGCATAGGTGGTACGTGCCTAATGATGAGGAGCTAAAGAAGGAAATTTTGACCGAGGCACCCGGGAAGTACCAAAATGTATCGGGACTTAAAACAACATTTCTGGTGGCCTAACATGAAAAGAAAGGTTGCCAAGTATGTAGAGACCTGTTTGGTTTGTCAACAGGTAAAGGCAGAGCATCAAAGGCCGGTAGGAACTTTGCTACCCTATGCCGATCCCGGAGTGGAAATCGGAGTAGATTTCTATGGACTTTATTGTTGGACTGCCCAGAAACATGAGGGGACACGATGGGATCT
Source organism: Begonia masoniana (assembly GCA_022432975.1). Classification (NCBI taxonomy): domain Eukaryota; kingdom Viridiplantae; phylum Streptophyta; class Magnoliopsida; order Cucurbitales; family Begoniaceae; genus Begonia; species Begonia masoniana. The sequence continues at coordinate 29,370,815 of CM039514.1, forward strand.
GGGTGATAGTGGACCGTTTGACAAAGTCGGCCAACTTACTACCAGTTAGGGCAACGTTTTCCATGGATCAGCTCGTCGAACTTTATGTGCAGGAGATTGTCAGACTACACGGAGTGTCCATTTCGATAGTCTCAGACCGAGATCCGAGGTTTACTTCTAGATTTTGGAAAAGTCTGCACAAAGCCATGGGGACTCAGCTAAATTTCAGCACGACATTTCATCCTCAAATGGACGGACGGACAGACAGACAAAAAGGACAAATTAAATTCTGGAGGATATGCTTAGAGCGTGTGTGTTGGAATTTTAAGGATCGTGGAGCAGGTATTTGCCACTGATCGAGTTCTCATACAATAATAGCTTCCAAGCAACCATCGGCATGGCTCCTTATGAAGCGTTGTATGGGCAAAAATGTATGTCTCCGCTATATTGGGACGAAGTTGGCGAAGCTAGCATAATTGGCCCAGATATTTTACAGAAAACGGCAGAGAAGATCGCCGTTATTAGGCAGCGTATTGAGATAGCGTAGAGCCAACAGAAAAGCTACGCCAACAATAGACAGAGGGAATTGGAGTTCAATGTAGATGACGAGGTATACTTAAAGATTTCTCCGTTCAAAGGTGTTATGAGGTTCGGGAGAAGAGGCAAGCTAAGCCCTCGTTACGTGGGGCCCTTCCCTATTTTCAAGAGGATCGGAAAGATGGCTTATCGATTACAGCTCCCGGCATCGATGGAGGGCATCCACAACGTGTTTCACGTATCCATGCTTAGAAAGTGCGTACGTGACCCATCTCATGTCGTGGAAACAAGGAAGATTGAGGTACAACCAACGCCGACTTATGTGGAAAAGTCAGTGCAAATTTTGGAATCCTCTATCAAAGTGTTACGCAATAAAGAAATTTTGCTAGTCAAAGTTTTATGGTGGAACTATGACGTAGAGGAAGCCACCTGGGAAAGACAACAGGCTATGATGACTAAGTATCCAGAACTCTTTGTGTAATCAAATTTTGAGGACAAAATTTTAATTAAGGTGGATGTAATGTAACACCAGGTTTTACGGGATTTTAAATTTTGCTATATAATGGCATTTTGGTAAATATTGTAAATTTATCCCGTTTTGTGAGTGGGAAATTTTATTGAAACTTTATGAATAAATTGGAGTATCGGGAGGAATAAAGAAATTTTTAGAGATGTAACGCCGATTTTACGAGTTTTTGATATTTGTCGTAATATAAAGGGTATTTTAGTAAATATAGTAAACTAGGTCCGTTCTGTGAACGGAAAGTTTTATTAGAGCCCTAGTAATAAATGAGAATTTTTGGTAAAATAGAAAAATTTGTAGAACCGAATCGATAGTTAAATGACGAACTAAGTGAATAATTAAACAAAAAGGGCAAAATAGTAATTTTGCATGTCAAATTTTATTAAAATAAACAAGTCCCTCCTCTCTTCTCCACACTTAACGATTTTTCTCCAGGGGGAATTTCTTCTCTGGCGTTTTCCCTCCTTCCACGATGCTTCTCCACGGTTCTTCACCGATTTCTCCTCCGATCAACTCCGGTTCTTCACGTTTTCTTCTCCAATCACGACCCTAGGTAAGATTCTACGGTTTTGGGATGTTAGTTTCTGGTTTTTAGATAGGTTATCCGTTAGGGTTTTGTTTAGAGTTTTGCAAAAATGATGGATTATGTTAGAAACGGTTTGGTTTATCCTATTTACGACTTTAATGGACGTATTGATGATTATTGGACGTAGTTAGGAGATATTAATGGTTTGGTTGAAGTTTTTGAGGTTTGAAGCTTGAGAAAACTCTATTAATGGAGGTTTGGTTATTCTTGAGCGTAAATTGCTCAACAAAATACCCGAGAGAAGTAAATTAGAATTTTAGGAAATTTCCTTTAGCTAGGAGTTTCCTTAGTTTTTCGAGATTTGATTGTTTAAGCTCGGTTTTAATAAAGAATGTTGTGGATTGGCTTAGGTGAACAAGGCTCACAGAAAGTGCTCGGTGTGCTAGGGACCCGAGGTAATTCTCCGTGATTCGTTTAGCCGATTCGGCCTACACCATAAGAATATATGTTGATTGAGGAATTAAAGATGTAGGATGTTTTGGGGTAAATAGGTTAGGTAGTTAGGTTTAATTTAAGTTAGTGAATGTTTAACATTCATTGTTTGTTTTATGCTTTAATTACAATTATAGTACTGTACGTGCCCATGCATCACGTTTTCTGAAAAAGCATGCAAAATAAACTTCCATGTATGTTTTCCATGAAACGAAAAGGATAAATGAAAAGGTATGAATACACGGTCACGTCGGGGAGGTGGTTCAGACATGGTTGTCCTACAGGTGAAGCATGTTTTCCCCCTGGGTAGATGAAAGTGGTTATCCAATCGCCGGATGTGCCGTTTTCATCTACTGAGAGTGCACCCCCGGTGACATCCCATATGTAATGTAATGAACGAAACGACTGCATGATTTTTATGAATTGCACATGCATAGCACGCATTTGTATTTACGTAGTTTACTGAGCCTTTAGCTCACAGACTGTGTCTATGGTGTAGGTGATCTAGAACAAGGTGAGGATGACGTTCCTCCACCCGATGCACAAGCAGATTGAAGGAGGGTGCCCGTGGGAGTGCGCTGAGCAGTCGATGCGCCTTTTGACCCGTGGGAGCAATAGGTTAAGTATTTTGGAGGTTTTGGGTTATTTTGGGCTGAGGGGTGATAATATAGAAAAATTGTATAGAAACTCATTTTAGGGTGCTTGGTGTTTGGATAGTGTAAATATTGATGTTTTGATGAAATAGATTTAATATTGATGCTTTGATGTGGATTTTGGATGATTTAGAGTTGGGTTTGTCGTTTCGAGACGAATACGTCATCTTGTGTCGAGATTTGATGATTTTAGGTTAATGATTTGGTTTATGGAGGTGTATTATGGTTGAAATGTTGATGGATGTTTTGAGGATGATTATTGAATTGTGTATTAGGTGAAAAATGGAGGAAAAATGGTGAAGGAGGAAAATGGGCTCAAAGTGGTGCGCTGGGCGCGCAAGCTGGGCCCGTAGCTGGCACGCGCAGGTGAGGCTCGTAGGGTGCACGGGTGCGCGCTGCCCTGCGCCAGTCGATCGATCAGCGCATGATGGCCGATCAATCAGCTAATGTTCTGGAAAAACTGGCACAACCCGAGAGCTAGCCGATCGATCGGCGCACAGGCCGATCGATCGGCAGTGTTGCTGGAAAGAAAAAGCGCAACCCGAGAGCTAGCCGATCGATCGGCACCCATGGCAGATCGATTAGCCAACAATGTGCGCGCTCTTGATATTTCCAGAGCGGGTACCGATCGATCGGCGCCCCTAGCCGATCGATCGGCCCTCGCAGGTGCTGGGCGCGGGGTGCTGGTGCTGGACGCTAGCGAGTTGGCGCGCGGTGAGCGCGCGAAGGTAGCGCGATGCACGTGCGGCATGCGGCGTGCGCACAGGGTGCACAGTGGGCGCGTGCGCCGAATGCTGGGCGCGCCCCATGCATGCCAATCGACATGTTTTGACGTCTTAAGACTCTTTTGATGATTCCCGATCTTAGACGAGTCATTTTGGGTACGTTTTAAGTTAGACCCTAAACGTCGATAGATATGGATTGAATGCCTTAGTCCGTTCTCTAACGACGAATGATTGAATGTAAAGGAAACGAAATGAAAAATGAAAAATTTTATGAGAACGGGCGAGGGTAATATGTATGCACTAGACGGATTAGGCCGTGGCGGCCCTGGCACGGGGTTGGGGGCGTCACACGAAGACTGTCCACAAATGTCGGGGGCTTAAGCCGCCTGAACCTGTCTCCACTTTGGTCCTGAGGGGTGTTCCCTTGTCCTTTCAGTTCTCTCAATAAAACTCCTATCTATTCCAACTGTTGGTGCACTATGTCCGTAAGTTGGCTCGTGGAATCCTCTCGGGGTTGTCTCGGTACTCTCGGCATTTTCTAGTCCACTACAATATTAAACATCGGGTTAGTATCTAAAACATACAAAATTCTAAACACTTACAGTTGGTGAAGCACTTCCATATGGTGAGTGGCATTGTTAGGTAATCAACTGAACGATCGCGACCACGTGGCTCTGATACCATAACTGTAACGACCCTGACCCTCTTCGGGCCGTCACAAGACTTGACTTGACATTGACTTAACTTTGACCTAAGCCCTCGTATTTTCACATAAAAGTTTTCATTTTTACTTAACACTTTAAAAGAAAACAGACTTAGACAATTGACCCACCTCTATTGACCTTTAGGGTCTAACTTTGGCTTAAACATTTTGGGCGTAAAATATTTCGACTTTTAAAACATTAAAACGAGGACTAAAACCATTATTCGTTAAAACATCGACTCGGTTTTTGGGTCGTTAAAATCCTTAAAAATACGTGGGGGACACTCGTAAAATACGTTTAAAAAGTATCGTAAAAGATCGGGTTGAAACGTAATTTGGAAGGTGAACATTTTGAAAAAAATCAATTTGGGCTCAAGGAGGTGCGGCGTGTACGCGCGCAGGGCCGATCGATCGGCGCCTCGCACCGATCGATCAGCAGCCTTACTGTCGCACGGCCAGCATTCCAGAGAAGGTGCCGATCGATAGGCTGGGGCGAGCACTGCGCCTGCAACGCGCGCAGGCCCCGCGCGCACTAGCGCGCCTCCAACGCACTCCGCGCCCTTCCTTTAACTTTTCACCAGTTTCACCACCTTTTTCCTTTTCTTTCACCTACACTTCACCCATAAAATTCCTTCAAATATTACTAAACGTAAAATACCTCAAACCTCAAAAACCCGACTCAAAACGGAACCCAAAAAGGCATCCAGAAATGTATTTAAAATTCACGAAAGCAAACTGCATGAATCGCTCTAAAAATCAAGCGTATCCCTACGAGTTTCAAATACTCAACAATTCTAGTATATTTTCGAAATAAAAAACTTCATTTTCTTATACGTTCTACTACCATAACGTATACATCAAAACTCGACTTTTTATACATTTTCTAACAAATCTTGCCATCCACACATAAACATTTCCATACATTCTCCCATCACGTTTCTATACTCATACTTAAACTTTATTAATCACTCCCAAACAAAATAGACATCTATACATACTAACCACGGTCGGAATCGCCCTAACAATGTTGCCGGGTTGCCGCCATGGTTGTACTCCTCTAACCGCATCCATAATCCGAACAAGCTCATGTAATCTCACTGTGCTGCTCTTCTTCACCTACATCACAGAACTCAAACTATAAGTCTAATGCTTAGCAAGTAGTGCCAATATGAATTTAAAACATTTAACTTAACATAAGATGTTTCTACTGTTTCAATCAAACATAAACGTTTCGTTTCAGTTTCTACTATTTCTATCGTTTCTACTGTACATACATGTAATCCTCTACCAATGGAGGGCGGATTAGTTTCTCCATCTCTAGACGTTCCACATCTACATCTGAAGGGTGAACCACTTCCCTCAGACACTACACATTTTCTACGGTTGTAGTTTCTACATTCTACTCATGAAAATACATGCTCAAAACATTTTCGTATAGTTTCTAAAACTTTATGTACAAACTAAACATACGTAAAACATGCAAGCAATCCTAACGTTCTATGATGTAGGCCAAAAAGGCAATACTCATGCATATACTACTTACTTGGCGTCCTTAGCAACTTATCTCGATCCGAACTCTTAACCGTGGAACCTGAAAAACCTAACATAATAAACGTTGCATTAGCACACGCTCGGCATCACTAGACTCTCATTTCCATAAAAACATCACAAGTGCATTTAATCCTTTACCAATACGTTAAAACATAATTCTCACGTCCATAACTAATTCGGAGCTCAATTCCTCATAAACTCTAATCCAAGACTAATCAACCAGTCATTAAGACAATTTATCGAACACCTTACGTGCACATATTCATTCACTAATTCGTCCTTAATCCGATATTCATTTTTAACGATTCAAACGCTCATACATCACTTATAACGTCTACTTTAACATGTCATAGCTAATTCTTGAATTACACCAAACAATCAAGCCTAGAAATCCATAATTCCAATACGCAATAAAATGGTATTTCCAAACACCAAAATCCAATCCTATATCCATTTTTCAATCTAACAATCAACAATAACTATTAATCTTTCATCAATAAACATCAATACACCAAAACTATCGATTTCTAACCAAAACCTAAAATTACACAAACCTAAATCGATAAACCCTAACGAATAACAACCTTAAACCGAAAACTAATTGTCTAGAATAGTAGAGTCTTACCTAGAGTGTTGAATCGTCGAAGAAAAACTGAGAGAAACAATCGCCAGAGGAGACGTGTAACACCCGACAATCTCGGCTAGGTAATTTTCTTAACCATTTTAACTGTCACCCTTTTAATTTAAATTTAATACCTAGACTTATTTATTACAAGTTGAGTGAAACTGGGTTGGGTGGAAAATTTGTAATTAAGGTGGTTTTTAACTGGTATAAATAGGTTATGGGAATTCTTAAACCTCATTAAAACCTCACTGTAGCTGACATTTCCTCTCTCGGCGATTCCCTTCCTTCCAGAGCTCCCTCTCTGCCAGCTATTTCTTCGCCCGTGACCAGTTCTTCAGCCTCCACTTCCACAATCCACGCTCTAGGTAAGATTTAGACAATGTAGTTACTGGGTAGTTACTTAGAGCTCTGTCTTCAGCTAGAACTTGAAGTTTCGGATTCTTCACTAACAGAGTAATGGTAGTGACAATCATGATCTGTGTTTAGTAATGGCATTTCTGATTCGATTCTGGACATTAAAATAACAGACCATGTTTAGTTGTTAGACTTAATCCTGGCTATTTAGGTTCTAACAGTTTAATCTGTACACACTAGGTGCTCGACTAGGAAGATTTAGAAATATTTATGTTAGATACTAGGATGACTTTTAGTTAGGATCTTGATTTAACACTGTAATATGAAATGTTTCTAGGTGAAGAAGTTTGAAGAGAAGTGCTCAAGTTGCTAAGGAAACCAGGTAAGTGAGTGAGTAAGATTTCTAGCCATTAAGGCCCTACATCACGAGGGTACTAGGTAGAAGTTGTCTATGAGTTTAATGTGCTATTGTCTGTTTGGTTATGATACTCGAGTTGATGTTATGATCCTTTGATGAATGAATGGCTCGTTCAGTAGTCTGATGAACTATGATTACTTATGCTCATGCATCATGAATATTTCTCAAGTATATGAAAATTGTTTAAGTGCATGATTTCTTCCATGAACATGATATGAACATGAAACTTATGCAACAAGGATTAAGAGAGGGTTGGGGGCAGTTTGGCGTATGTCACTGTCCAAAAGGAGGACCATGAATATGACCCGTAAGGGACTATGTACACTCTCACTGTCAACCTCCTTTTCGGCACAAATCCTCCATTAATCCATATGATGAAAACGATGAACAGATCGGATGAAGTCTTCCATCGGATGAAGTCTTCCATCGGATGAAGTCTTCCATCGGATGAAGTCTTCCATCGGATGAAGTCTTCCATCGGATGAAGTCTTCCATCGGATGAAGTCTTCCATCGGATGAAGTCTTCCATCGGATGAAGTCTTCCATCGGATGAAGTCTTCCATCGGATGAAGTCTTCCATCGGATGAAGTCTTCCATCGGATGAAGTCTTCCATCGGATGAAGTCTTCCATCGGATGAAGTCTTCCATCGGATGAAGTCTTCCATCGGATGAAGTCTTCCATCGGATGAAGTCTTCCATCGGATGAAGTCTTCCATCGGATGAAGTCTTCCATCGGATGAAGTCTTCCATCGGATGAAGTCTTCCATCGGATGAAGTCTCCCATCGGATGAAGTCTTCCATCGGATAAAGTCTCCTATCGGATGAAGTCTTCCATTGGATGAAGTCTCCTATCAGATGATGTCTTCCATCGGATGAAGTCTTCCATCGGATGGGTTAGAGTCTCTCGCTACCGTATTCTAGATGAGATTATGGTCCAACTGTGAGTTAGTCTATTCAGTCATGTTGAAGTTTGTGAAAGTCTGAAAGTTTCCTGTCTATCGGATGAAGTCTTCCATAGGATGAAGTCTTCCATCGGATGAAGTCTTCCATCGGATGAAGTCTTCCATCGGATGATGTCTTCCATCGGATGATGTCTTCCATCAGATCAAGTCTTCCATCAGATCATGTCTTCTATCGGGATGAAGTTTATTGAGTCATGTGATGAGCATATGTCAATCGGTAGATGTTGATATTAAGTCTTGTCGTTTTGTGATCGGAATGAGATTTAATGAGTCACGTGATGAGCATATGTCAATCGGTAGAAGTTGATATTAAGTCTTGTCGTTTTGTGATCGGATGAAGTTTATTGAGTCACGTGATGAGCATGTGTCAACCGGTAGAAGTATGTATTTAAGTCTTGTCGTTTTGTGATCGGAATGAAATTTAATGAGTCACGTGATGAGCATGTGTCAATCGGTAGAAGTATGTATTAAGTCTTGTCGTTGTGTGATCGGAATGAGATTTAATGAGTCACGTGATGAGCATGTGTCAATCGGTAGAAGTATGTATTAAGTCTTGTCGTTTTGTGATCGGTATGAGATTTAAGGAATCACGTGGGATGCATGTGTCAATCGGTAGAAGTTGTTTATTTCTACCGGAAGAAGTTTAATGAGTCAAGTGGGTTGCACGTGGCAATCGGTAGATGTCCTTTGATTTTCATTTCCCTCAGTCAAAAGCTTTAACGTTTTGTCTATTCATAAGCGTTGTTTACATATTGAGTTTTCCGCTGTACAATCGAGGATTATAGATAGAATTTTCATCATCGAGAGAATTTTTTTAAATTTCCGTAAATTTCTTAGTCCAGTCCTATATTTGGGTAGCAAAAACCAAGTCTGAAAGACCTGGGGCGTTACAAGACGGATGCTTGGCAGAGAGAAAATCGTCACAGGAGGAGAGGGAGAACGCAGGGGAGGGTTCTCTGGCGTGAAGGAGAGAAATGAAGGGGGGAAGGGGGGGGGGGGGGGGGTTTCGTAATTTTTATAAAATTTAACTTAACAAATTATTGTTTTGACCTTTGTTCAATTCTTTGCTTAATTCGTTATTTCATCTATCGATTTGGTTTCTCTGAAATTTTCTTATTTCTCCAAATATTCCAAATTATTCTTAGGGTTCTAACAAAACTTTTCATTCGCAAAACAGGTTTAATTTACTATTTTTACGAATAAAACACTAATAACGGAAAAATTAGAAGTACAAAACTCGAAGCCCTTAAACTGGAAATTCTGGGCGTTACACAAGAACTTCAAAACTAGGTTTACCTTGCCTCAATATGTAAAAGAGAAGATGCAATTTCGTGGCTTCTAAGCTTGCAAGATGTGAGGAAGAATAGAAAGCATCTAACTCTATAATTATAGGGTGAAGAGAAGAAAGAGGTGTTGATAACTCAACCTATGAGTCACCACTTGATAATGCCTCTACCATCGAGAAATAGGTTTATTAAGTTAATCCACATCTTTTTAAACTGAATTTAAGTCTAAGTCGGTGGGCTTTTAGGTTATCCGGTCGAATTTAACGTTTTAAATGATTCTACTTCATAGAGATCAAAGCTCCTCAATCAAACTTACTAAATCCTTAGAAATCCATCAACTTCTACTCATCTAATTCATTAATATCCTTATCTTAACACTAAAAATATAATCAAAACATCATATTCCTTCAAACGTAACATCCCACGATATCAAAGCATATAGATAAGCTAACTCGACCGCCCAACCCAAGGCTATATAGAAACGATAGGTTGAGTGACTCGATCCTCGGAGAGAACCCGACCACCCAACCCAAGGCTAGATTTTACAGTGGAAGATTTTAAATTAAACTGAGCTCTGATACACAAAAAATGGGTCAAAGTCCACATAGTGATCACATAAAAATAAAATAATGCAAACTCAAATGAATTCAATAAATACTGTGCTGAAAATAAAGTACCAAACACCCAATAGTTTACACAGATCATAGAAAGAAATAATACAACCAAATAGTTCTTCACCAGGACAAATAATAACAGTTGAGAAGACAACGAAAGAGGAGGACAAACACATAAAATAAAATAATGCAAACTCAAATGAATTCAATAAATACTGTGCTGAAAATAAAGTACCAAACACCCAATAGTTTACACAGATCATAGAAAGAAATAATACAACCAAATAGTTCTTCACCAGGACAAATAATAACAGTTGAGAAGACAACGAAAGAGGAGGACAAAAAAGAGATCCACTTTCAACGAGCATCGACAACATCAACCTCTACGATCCTAACCTTGGAGATAAAATAGGTCTTTGAGGTGAGTGACTAACTTAGTAAGACACCCTATACTATACTTAGATGCATATGTAAAACTGATTTTATAATTTTCTTTTAAAATCATGAAAGACTTATAAAAAAAGCAATGCACAAGTTTACATTAAAAAACATTTTCTTTTCATTTTGAAATAGGCTTCACGAGCCAAGAATTCAAATATCATCAACTCTTTGTTACCATTTTAAAACAGTCTCAACAAGCCATGGATGAAGCAAATTTGAAAACATTGCTACATACATAGTAACTATACATAAACTATGTCACCACAATTTTCGTTTCAAAACAATCCTAGTAAAAAAGAAAGGTCACTCAAGGACCGCTTTGACACAATATCACAGAAAGATGATGAACCGTAGATCCAGTTGCACCTCATGAGTTAGGAATAAGTTGAAAAGTGACGGCAATCTAAAGATCCAACAACGTCACCCAGGCTACTGACGAGTAACTCAGAGACAATACAACACGTTAATCAAAGAGTTGCTGACAAAATAGTCAGCGACAACATCACCCACGTAACGCCCACTGGTGGTCGACGAGCAAACTCTAACACGACACCACTCAATGTATCTTATATAAACACTCTAGCCATGTTTAGGGATTCGAAATCCAAGGAGTGCGTCATCACCATCCTATTACCCATTTCACAACGTATCATCAAGCAACCTTTACGCAATGAAGGTGCATACCAACCAACTCCAGTCACCTTTGCTGCTCAACCAAATACAATAAAAAATATTTGAAAACTGATATCAAGAAGGCTCAATGAGCCCAAAACAAGCATCGGGTCTGCCCAGTTATTTTGGTAACTCCAGCCTAGAAGAACTAGAGTCTAACACCAGAAGGCTCAACAAGTCCAATCAAAATCAGCCCATCACTTGTGCATATACAACTATGCAAATGAAATACCAGGGACCTGAAATTTAAACATGTAATATATACGTACATATACATAAAAAATTGATGTGCTAGCAACCTTAGGATTTTTATAAGTGTCAATCTACCAAAATAAGTTTTCATAACTATGTAATGTAAAACAATACAGTATAAAAATCCTACCTCAATGACGGCCACAACCTTACTGAGTAGCCGACACGTGCTAACTGGAACAAACACTGAAATCGAAAACATTGCCAAAACCAATAAAGCTTTGACATCAAAACCTCAAGTTAGAAAAGATGGGATAACACTATGGGAGTCCTAAACCGAAACTAGAAACTCACACGAAAGATTGATTTTTCCCAATTAAAATCAGTACAGGGTGCAAAATCCACTTCATGGGTCGACACTTTCAAAGAAATGGTCGACCCTTACTCCACACAAGACAAAGTAGAGTTCGACACATCTATCCTTCGAGCACGCTAGACACATTAGTAGTCGACACCTTGAGTAAGGGGTTGACCCTTCCTGCACTTGGGTTGACAGGGTTTGACATCTTTGAGAGGAGGGTTGACCCTTGAACTTCTCAAGTATGGCAAGTGTTGACTGGCTGATCGACACTAACACCTTACAGTTGGTCGAGGTTGACACTTGACGAGATGTCGATCTTTGCTCGGCTGTTCCATCACCATTGGTGGACACGTGCTGGACAAGTGTCAATTGTGCGTCAATTTCTAGCGATGAAAAGCACAAAATTCGTCTTCCCTCACAAATTTCTTCCTCCAATTAACGTTGCAACCTACATAAACTCCTACTAAAATAACATAGAATGTTCAACAATTGCGAGTTCCCAACCTTGAAATCTTAAATCAACATTAACGAAAACCCGAATGACAGAACTAACGAAAGAGGGTTAGAATATCGACATACAACTTGGGATTGAAGTTAAGACTTGGAATTGGCGCTGTGAATCAAGAGACGAAATGCGGAAACTTTCCATCTCCCTCTCCTCTTACATTGCCCTAACGCTGCATACAGGGAAAGAAGATTTCCCTTCTTTTTTATTCAAAAAAAATATAATTATATAAAATAAAATAAAATTACTATAATTTATTTTATATATAAATATCTCCTCGCGCGAGACATAGGGAAAGGAAATTGACTTTTCAGTTCCCTTAAAAAAATATAATTAAATACAATTACTTTAATTTATTTAGTGTATAAATATAATATTATGTTATATAAATCATCAAAAATCCAAATTTTAAACAAATATTCACTGCGACAGGTTGGTATACCCAACCAAAATCTTGGAGCCCAAAGACATAAAATTTTTGAAAATACTTGAGGAATTTTTTCTTAACAAATCTGAATACAAAATATTAATCTACCTAACGCAATATTTTTGAATCACTAAGCGGGACACAAAAATTGACTATTTGTCCAATTTGGCCAAAAATTTACGCGTGATCAAATACTAAACGAACAAGATAATTCGAGTAACACGAAATAAGATGACTTCAAATAAAGCAAAAAAATTTATTCAAAAAAATAAAGAACATTACAATAGTATGCAAGTCATCTTTTCTTTTTAATATCATCAAAATTTTTTTTTTGAAATGAAAAAGTAATATTTTTATTCTTTTTGAATAAATTTATTATCCCTTATCAACTGTTTATATTTAGATTTTACGCAAATTAAATTGTTCATGCAATTCCTCAAAAAGCATTCAATATTTCATTTTCATCATAATTTTCTTCTAAGTTGCTAAAGGAATCACATAACCTAGTTTCCCTGGCCATGGAGCACACACTTGTTACTTATTCATTATCCATTTCAATTTGATGGCTTAATCTGACTTTGAAAGCTATATCCTTCTTTTTAGAACCTTCTTTCTCTCTTAACTCTTCTTTCTCGTTTGCCTTCATCGAGATCTAACGAGTCATTGTGATATGATTACTTCTTCTATTTTAAGCACTTTGAGTTCATGTGCTTCTTATATTACCGTCACCTTTGGTTGCCAATATCTTGATAGGCTCCCAATAATTTTTTTTCATATATTTCTCACTTGGATATGTTCTATCAAGAGCTTTCAAGTCATTAATAATTTTAATAAATCTTGTAAATATTTGACTAGTGGTTTGCACTTTTTCCATGGAAAACAAATTCATATGTATAATTCATCCTGTAAATATTTGACTAGTGGTTTGCATAAGTAAAACTCATTTTACTTTTTTTAACTTGATTTGTGTATTCATGTGTGATTTCAATTAAATGTCATATTTCACATGCATTGTTGCACTCTTGTACTCTATTGAATTCATTTCTATTTAAAGTACAATATAGATTGTTTATTGCCTCAACATTTAAGCATAGTTTTCATTTATCGTGATCACCATACTCAAAAAGCAATTTTAGAACATCTCTATCAATTTTTTTTATCTCAATAAGAGAGGTTCACTATCTATGATGTGCAATAATTCGTAGTCTATAGATTGCACATAAATTCTCATTGTAGATTTCTAATAAACATAGTCACTTCCATAAAAAAAACTTGTCAAGATATAGATTGACCTTGGACATGCAAACTATTCATACTATAATCTATAGATATATTTCAAAAAAAAATTGTACAAAATTTTTAATTACAATAATAGTTCAAGAATTGATATTACGCTGGGGTGGTGGGTAATTAGGTTCACTAACTTTTTTGAGTGATTAAAAATCCTATTTAGTTTGCTATATCAAGTTATATATTTCTCTCCTGTAATTAGATAAATCAAATCTAATATACAAACAAATCAATAATGTAAAACGAGTGAAAACGCTTGTTAACATAGTTCGACCTTGTCTATGTTCACGTTTTAAGGCTCTTTCTTGAAGATTCTTGTGACGACCTGAAACCCGTCGGGCCGGCACACGAGACGGGAACAAACGTTCACTTTGACTTGGACATTTTGGAGGTAAATTTTTTTGACTTTTTAAAACTCTAAATTGGATAGGAAGACATAAAAATGGAAGACATAAATGGGCAAATAGAATGGACGACGACAAGAATGGACGACGACAAGAATGGACGATGACAGGAATGGACGACGACAGGAATGGACGACGACAGGAATGGACGACGACAGGAATGGACGACGATAGGAATGAACGATAACGGGAATGGACGACAGGAATGGACGACGACATGAATAGACGATGACAAGAATGGATGACAGGAATGGACGACGGCAGGAAACACTTCACAACATTACTACTAAACTTCTTCCCACCCTCTTTAGTCATCAAATGATTCACAATACCAAGAACCCGATTCAAAACAAGAATTTAAACGTGTTAGAAAACTTGACGGAAGTTCAAGAAATCCAACTGCATGGACAGCTCTAAAACTCAGACCAATCCATGCACAACTAAAAAAAAGATCTCATACAATTCCAGTATATTTCAAAAGACAACAATCAAAACAGAGGTTTTAAAACATTGAGAGGAAGCCTATACATCACCTAGATCCCAAAAACTATACAACCATGATATACACTTCAAAACATCACCCAAAGGTCAAAAGTGCACCTTACTGCCGCAACCAACCCCGCCAGCTCGTCCCGCCAACTGTGCCTACACATCGGCTTGAGGTTCAGAGTCCTCATCCGTGTGATCCGTACCTACAACAGGGAGTTAACTATGAGCATAGAGCTCAGTAAGATCATACAATGCGAAATGATGCACGTGCTATGCATGAACAATTTCAAATACATGAACATTATTTTACATTACATTCAAGTGGACAGGAGGTATAAGTGGGACTTATAGAGGAACAGGTGGAACAGGAGTACATGACGTACATAACAGGAGTACATAGCGTACATAACAGGTACATAACCGGATGCCAGTCCCCGTCCCACACTTAAGCGTACATTATATTCACATTTTATCTTTCTTAACTTCAAATCGCGTGCATAAAACATTTGCATGACTTTCAAGAAAACGTGTATGCATGAACATATACGGTGCTTAAACGTAACTTAAACAGGCGACGAGATATCAAAACATGACATAAAGCAAACACATTTAACTTAGAACATAACCTACAACCTAACTACCTGACGACCAAAACCTAGTATCTCTGTGATGTAGGGCCTTAAAGGCTAAACCTATACGTATGAACTGTAACGCCCCGAATTATATAAACCTGGTTTGTTACTCATAGACCCGAACATAACTAAGAAATTTTGGACCAAAACATTTAAATCAGTTTACTCAAAATTTTGACATTTTCTAAAACCTCAAAACATTTAAGATCTTGCAACGGAAATCATTTAAGCAAAAATAGAATTGAACAAAACTATAGAAACAATGTTTGACTAATCGGTTGGAATATTAAGAAATAATCGACCAAAGGAAATGAAGGTTTAAATCATGAAATATTTGAAGGATTACGAAGTCAAATGCATCTGCCGCCGAGCGAAGTCAACGGAAAAGACTGAAATAGAAAACAGAAGGTTTCTACCGGTGCCAAACGACAAATCACTTCCTACACCTTCCGATAATCCACATCATCCGGTAGACTTTATCTACCGATGACGTCAGCTAGAGGACTTAATCATCCGACTCCTGCCGACCACAAGACGACAAATCTTTCACCCTGGTCTTCCAATAGAACAAGCTACATATACCGGTCACTAAACGACAAAACCTCTATATCATCCGATGGCTTCCACTGTGGATATCTTCCGATAGACAACAGAACAACAACTCAACATCTGCCGATAGACTTCATCTACCGATAGAGAACAGAACAACAACTCTACATCTGCCGATATACTTCATCTACCGATAGAGAACAGAACAACAACTCTACATCTGCCGATATACTTCATCTACCGATAGAGAACAGAACAACAACTCTACATCTGCCGATATACTTCATCTACCGATAGAGAACAGAACAACAACTCTACATCTGCCGATATACTTCATCTACCGATAGAGAACAGAACAACAACTCTACATCTGCCGATATACTTCATCTACCGATAGAGAACAGAACAACAACTCTACATCTGCCGATATACTTCATCTACCGATAGAGAACAGAACAACAACTCTACATCTGCCGATATACTTCATCTACCGATAGAGAACAGAACAACAACTCTACATCTGCCGATATACTTCATCTACCGATAGAGAACAGAACAACAACTCTACATCTGCCGATATACTTCATCTACCGATAGAGAACAGAACAACAACTCTACATCTGCCAAACAACAACTCTACATCTGCCGATATACTTCATCTACCGATAGAGAACAGAATAACACTCTAACTACGTAAAGGAATTTACTCACTTCACCGAAACCATTCAGAAACAATTCAAACCATTGCATTACTAATAACCAGTGAGTACCAACGTAAAGTCCCAACAGAATACTAATATTAGTAAATCCCAAAAGTATTCAAAACATTGAAACCACTACGGTCATGAAAATTCAACACACTTAAATTGAAACATTGTCGACTAAACCTTCATGCTATTGACATCAGTTAACCCGCCTCATCAGTTTACCAGGCTGAGACATGAATGTACTCCTCCAACCTCGTCTATTCATCTGTGCACACAAGGAAATCACCTGCAGTATTCTCAACACCTACATCACAAAACTCATCTATTAGCCTAATGCTAAGTAAGTAAAGCAGTAATGAAATGAAATGCTGAATTATAAATTCCTAAACATGCAATTTCAATTTTCTCATCTCAGTTGCATTCACATTCGTTCATAAACTGATCTGCTCCCTCAGTTCCCTTGGGAGTGGGATCAACTCTCCCAATGTAATAAATCCTCCACATCAATTAAGGGGCGGATTAGTTTCCTTAATAGCTATCATGATCCCGTGATTACCTTGGGAGTGGGATCAACTCTCCCAATGTAATAAATCCTCTACATCAATTAAGGGGCAAATTAGTTCCTTTAATAGCTATCATGACACTTTCTGTTCATACCTTACCATTCATTCCATGAAAAATTCATTTTCATATTCTTTCAAAAATATGATGCATGACATACAGTGCAAAAACCTACTGTTTTGTGATGTAGGCCCGAAGGCACACACATTACTTCACTTACCTGGCTCTCCTGGAAATGCTCGGTTTCAACTACTCCAGAAGCTCGCTCACCTAAGGTCATGACAGTACATTAATTCAACTCTCACTAAACCTTACCAAAAATCAATAATATGCTTGAGGAAACCGATTTGAAACTCTGCTACCCGTGCATTCCTATTTATCACCAAGAACCCGAACCTACCCTCAATCACAGCATCCTCAAAATCTTCACATTGTATTCTCTCAGTTATCTAATCTCTAAAATACAAGAAAAACAAGGAAGACTTACCTAGGTTGAAGGAGAATCGGGCGAGAGAATCGCCTGGAGAGCTCTACTGCTCGAGCTGAAAACCGAAAGAGGGAAATAAGGAATAGTGGCGGCTACAATGTATTAACACTTCCCTTAAATACGTTATCCGTTTTAAAACCCCGCTTTACATAAATGCCCTCGCCTAGTCACTCATTAACCTAATAAACAATTCTCTCAATTCTTTCATAAAATTGCACATCATTATTTGATAAGTTAAATTTGGTTTAGCGGAACCGGGTGCTACAATCTACCCTCCTTAAAAGAATTTTGTCCTCAAAATTCAATACCTGAATAATTCTGGGTGTTGGTCCATCATGTCTTGCTGGCGCTCCCAAGTTGTTTCCTCTAAGTTCTGGTTACGCCATAAGACTTTCACCAGTGGGACTTCTTTGTTGCGCAGTACTTTCACAGCATAGTCTAGGATCCTTACTGGTTTCTCTTCATAAGTAAGAGTGGGGTGAACTTCGATACCCTGAGGTTCCACAACTTGAGATAGATCTTTAACACACTTCTTCAGCATTGAAACATGAAACACATTATGGATTTCCTTTAAAGAGGCTGGTAGCTGTATCTGATAAGCTGACTTCCCAATCCTTTTCAAGATTGAGAAAGGTCCAATATATCTGGGGTTCAACTTGCCTCTCTTTCCAAATCTCACAACTCCCTTGAAAGGTGACACTTTAAGGAAAACTTCGTTACCAACATCAAATTCCAGTTCTCTTCGTCTTTTGTCTGCATAGCTTTTCTGCCGGCTTTGAGCTCTCAAGATTCTTTGTCGGATAAGAGCAATCTTCTCCACTGTTTGTTGCACAATGTCAGGACCAATCAATTGTGCTTCTCCAACTTCATCCCAATATAATGGAGATCTGCACTTTCATCTATATAATGCCTCGTATGGTGCCATGCCTATTGTTGCTTGAAAACTGTTATTGTAAGAGAACTCAACCAATGATAAATACTTACTCCAAGAACCTTGAAATTCTAAAAACACAAGCACGAGGCATATCCTCCAATGTCTGAATAGCCCTTTCGGATTGTCCATCTGTTTGAGGGTGGAAAGCCGTGCTGAAACTAAGCTGTGTTCCCATAGCCTTGTGCAAACTTTTCCAAAACTTAGATGTAAATCTAGAGTCTCGGTCTGAAACTATGGTACCTTGAACTCTATGTAACCTAACAATTTCTTGCACATACAACTCAGTTAGTTGATCCATCGAGTATGTTATCTTCATTGGCAGAAAGTGAGCAGATTTGGTTAAACGATCAACTATTACCCAAATTGCATCGTGACCCTTTGCTGTTCTAGGTAATCTTATAACAAAATCCATAGTTATTTATTCTCATTTCCATTCAGGAACTGGTAAGGGTTGCAATGTTCCAGCAGGCCTCTGATGTTCGGCTTTGACTTGCTGGCAGACCAGACATGACTCCACATACTCCGCCACACTTCTTTTTATACCTGGCCACCAATAATGTTGCTTGAGATCTCTGTACATTTTCGTACCTCCTGGATGAACAGAGAGTCTAGAAGAATGTGCCTCAGATAGGATTCCCTTTCTAAGTTCAGTATCAGCTGGAACAAACCATCTATTTCGAAACTTGAAATCCGACTTGTCAGTAGAATCCATGCACAGCTTATACTTATTGCATTCAGTGTCATTCATTTGAACTTCCTTTATTCTCTCCAAAATAGTAGGCCTCAAAGATATGGCCGAAAGCATGGCTGCCACACTAGACACAGCTTCCAAGTTAAATCTTTGGAATTCTTTCTCTAAAGGTATCGGTATGTCTAGAATCAATGTAGAGACTGAGGGAGTCACTCTACTCAAAGCATCAGCCACTACATTCGCCTTGCCAGGGGGGTACTTAATCTCAAAATCATAATCTTTGACAAACTCTAACCACCTACGTTGCCTCATATTCAGTTCCTTTTGCGTGAAAATGTATTTTAGACTTTTATGATCCGAAAATATCTCACAAGTTTGTCCATACAGATAGTGCCTCTAAATCTTTAATGCAAAGACCACAGCAGCTAATTCTAAGTCATGTGTAGGATAGTTCTTCTCATGTATTTTTAATTGTCTAGAGGCGTAAGCTATCACTTTATCATCCTGCATCAACACACAACCAAGACCAATTTTGGAAGCATCACAATAAATGCTAAACTTACCGTTATCAACAGGAAGCTTCAGAATTGGAGCATTAGTCAGTTTCTGTTTCAAGGTCTAAAAACTAAGTTCACAATCCTCAGTCCACACATATTTCACGTTCTTTCTAGTTAGTCGAGTGAGGGGTGTTGTAATCTTTGAGAATCCTTCGATAAATTTCCTGTAATACCCAGCCAATCCAAGGAAGCTTTGAATATCAGTAGCACTCTTTGGTTGGGGCCACTCCTTAACCGCTTGGACCTTGGCTGGATCGACAACTATACCACTTCCTGAAATAACATGTCCTAAAAAGTGAACTTGGTCGAGCCAAAACTCACACTTAGAGAACTTGGCAAAAAGTTAGTGCTGCCTCAATAATCCTAACACCAAGCTTAAGTGTCTTGCATGCTCCTTCTTGGTTCGTGAGTAGATCAGAATGTCATCGATAAACACTATGACAAATTTATCCAAAAATTCATGAAACACTCTATTCATGAGATCCATAAAGGCTGCTGGTGCATTTGTCAATCCAAAGGACATGACCAAAAACAATGTTTGAAATAATGTTTGACTAATCAGTTGGAATATTAAGAAATAATCGACCAAAGGAAATGAAGGTTTAAATCATGAAATATTTGAAAGATTACGAAGTCAAACGCATCTGCCGCCGAGCGAAGTCAACGGAAAAGACTAAAATAGAAAACAAAAGGTTTCTACCGGTGGCAAACGACAAATCACTTCCTACACCTTCCGATAATCCACATAATCCGGTAGACTCTATCTACCGATGACGTCAGCCAGAGGATTTAATCATCCGACTCCTGCCGACCACAAGACGACAAATCTTTCACCCTCGTCTTCCAATAGAACAAGCTACATATACCGGTCACTAAACGACAAAACCTCTATATCATTTGATGGCTTCCACTGAGGACATCTTCCGATAGACAACAGAACAACAACTCAACATCTGCCGATAGACTTCATCTACCGATAGAGAACAAAACAACAACTCTACATCTGCCGATAGACTTCATCTACCTATAGAGAACATAATAACAACTCTAACTACGTCAAGGAATTTACTCACTTCTCCGAAACCATTCAGAAACAATTCAAACCATTGCATTACTAAAAACCAGTGAGCACCAACGTAAAATTCCAACAGAATACTAATATTAGTAAATCCCAAAAGTATTCAAAACATTGAAACCACTACGGTCATGAAAATTCAACACACTTAAATTGAAACATTGTCGACTAAACCTTCATGCTATTGACATCAGTTAACCCGTCTCATCAGTTTACCAGGCTGAGACATGAATGTACTCCTCCAACCTCGTCTATTCATCTGTGCACACAAGAAAATCACCTGCAGTATCCTCAACACCTACATCACAAAAATCATCTATTAGCCTCATGCTAAGTAAGTAAAGCAGTAATGAAATGAAATGCTGAATCATAAATTCCTAAACATGCAATTTCTATTTTCTCATCTCAGTTGCATTCACATTCGTTCATAAACTGATCTGATCCCTCAGTTCCCTTGGGAGTGGGATCAACTCTCCCAATGTAATAAATCCTCTACATCAATTAAGGGGCGGATTGGTTCCCTTAATAGCTATCATGATCCCCTGATTCCCTTGGGAGTGGGATCAACTCTCCCAATGTAATAAATCCTCTACATCAATTAAGGGGCGGATAAGATCCCATAATAGCTATCATGACACTTTCTGTTCATACCTTACCATTCATTCCATGAAAAATTCATTTTCGTATTCTTTCAAAAATATGATGCATGACATACAGAAAACACTCGATGTGCAAAAACCTACTGTTTTGTGATGTAGGCCCGAAGGCATAAACATTACTTCACTTACCTGGCTCTCCTGGAAATGCTCGATTTCAACTACTCCAGAAGCTCGCTCACCTAAGGTCATGACAGTACATTAATTCAACTCTCACTAAACCTTACCAAAAATCAATAATATGCTTGAGGAAACCGATTTGAAACTCTGACTACCCTCAATCACAGCATCCTCAAAATCTTCACATTGTATTCTCTCAGTTATCTAATCGCTAAAATACAAGAAAAACAAGGAAGACTTACCTAGGTTGAAGGAGAATCGGGCGAGAGAATCACCTAGAGAATCACCTAGAGAGCTCTACTGCTCGAGCTGAAAACCGAAAGAGGGAAATAGGGAATTGTGGCGGCTACAATGTTTTAACACTTTCCTTAAATACGTTATCCGTTTTAAAACCCCACTTTACATAAATTCCCTCGCCTAGTCACTCATTAACCTAATAAATAATTCTCCAAATTCTTTCATAAAATTGCACATCATTATTTGATAAGTTAAATTTGGTTTAGCAGAACCGGGTGCTACATGAACTTACCTGATGTCCGTAGAGTTGCAAGCACGCACGTACGTCCTCGGCGATTCACGAACCTATATTATGCATAACTGGACCATTAACCCTAAACTTCAACAAAACTAAGGAATAACTAAACTCATTAATTAACGTAAATGGTTACCTTCAATGGAGAAAATGAGAGAAAACAGAAGAAGACGAAGTTTAGGAATCTTCGCACTTCGTCTGGAAGAGAGAAAATAGAGAGGAAAAATGGAAATGAGAAGTGTTTTCACGTGGAATAGAAGAGAAGAGAGGAAGAGAGATATCATGGCTTCTTCAACAAGCTTGAACACTTGACACTCATCCATTGGCTCCCTCCCAACCACCTTAATTGCCTTCCCAAATTGCCCTTTAATTGGTTTCTAACCAATTTCACTACTTCGTTCGTCGATTCGGTTTCTCCGAAATTCTCTTTTTTCACAACATCCCAACAACATCCAATAAAATACTCATTATATTAAAAGCAAATTAATCCCGCACAATAATTCTAGGGATAATTATATGGCCAAAAATGCCGGGTGTTATAATTCTTTTCATTATAACCTTTCAGGTTAGAACCGATTGAACTTTCAGGCATTAACCAAGCCTTACAATGACTCTCCACTGGTTTCACCCCTCATTGATTGATATTACAGGTGTCAATCAAACATAATGAATTTTCATAGGCGTCACCCTTTTTGCTTCAAAAATAAACAAATATGTCAAGTTTGAAAGTTAAGTACAAGACCTAAATGCTCTTAAATATATACAATCTTAAATGTATTAGTGGGAAATGTTAGGTAATAGCTCAAGAATGAAGCCTTGAATATCAGTAGTTGAACAGGAAACACTTCGACGTAGTGAGCATTCTTATTTCTCGTTGCAAGTGGAGTGAGCTTCTATTTATAGAGGTCTTCAAAATTCTCGAGTAGCTCTCACCCTTTACTATTCATCTGGACATCTACGATATAGCAATTAAAGACATCAAAGAAACGAGGGGATCAGTTGTTTGCAGAAACATCAATTTGAATTTCCTTTCTCTGAGCAAGACTTCTATGAGATCCTCGAGTGTCTAATGGGAGCGTTCAAATATGTATCCGAATGTCTGAAAATTGAACTTCAAAAACACTACCTTAGGACTGGGCTTCTGAAAGTTCCTCTAGACGTTTGCTAAAGATGTCCGCTCTTCATGACTGGGCATATGTGATCAAAACTGCTCTCAAGAATAGGCAATCATAAAATCTTCTATTTTGTGCAGGGCTCAAGACTGGACTTCCACAACTTATCTCAAGGCGCCCACATAGTCTATACTTGAACTTTTTCATGACATTTTTTATTGAGTCTCTCGCATATGAATTAAATCATTTCTGCATAGACTCAAGAACTTGAAGTACTCATTTACAATGGTATTTTCAATGATAACACAATTTATATAACTCCAAAATATAATTCATTTAAACATATATTCAATCAACATAATACATGGTCAATCAACATAATCAACATACTCATTTAGACATATATTCAATTTAACCTCAATAACTCAGAATAATATATTCAAATGATTACCTACATCATCAAAACAATTATACTTAATTCAAATTAATCCAACATGATCCTCATTCCTACAAGGTTAAGAATGAGATTTAGAGTCAAGCTCATTGCCATTAGCCAATGAATGTACGTCATGTGTATTCTTCTCTTCATAACAATTTTCGTGCTATTGCCATGATTTTTTCTCATCAAAGTGGATGTCTCTTTGTATTACCAACCATTTGGTTGTTGGATTAAATAGACAATATCCTTCAGATTCTATCACTATAGTCTAATGAACTTTTCTCAAATTTTTCTTTTTAGTGATGCATTGGGATTAGAGAATATATAATGCATCCAACAACTTTGAAATAAGTAACATCATGGTTAAATTTATTCCATATTCATAAGGTGACTTGTTCATGGTAGTTTTTGTTGGAGATTGATTGAAAATGTAGACAGAGGTATTGACTGCTTTAGCCAAAGCATTGTTGGGAATGCTTTTAGCTATGAGCATGCTTCTTGCCATCTCAATGGTAATTCTTGTAAATGTTTATGTGTTGGCATATCTTTTGGCAAACATATTTTAAGGGAATTTATATATTATTTTCGATTGTGTGATTTAAGTATATGGAAAATTGATTTTCGGGATTCATACCATGATTCAACTGATATTTTGATCACAATGAGATAAGTAATCACAACAAACAAGAAATATAGTGTTGGGATCCGATTTGGATGTTTAGATGATTCTTTCCTAAAATAGTATGCAAGATGTCACACGCGCAAACAAGAGCAGTTCTGTTTCCTTTCTTCATGCAAATCTGTTTAGATATGGTATTTGAATTAATCCTCACGTAAGGTAATTGAAGATCATATAAAAATAATTTGTCTAACATAAAGGGTGTGGAGCACATATTGTGATCTCGATTTTTCTTGTGCTTGGCGTTGTTCTTCTTTCTTCACCCACGGGTTCATGTGGTGGATGTTTCGATTCGTCAATCATTGATTGAATGTTGTATGTACTCTATTTGTGAGCTGATCTTATTATCATCCAAGTGTTTTGGTTTGATGCAACTGAAGACAACGACGAGCGTCATCGACGGTGTCCCAGGTGTAATTCTGTTTCTTCATTAAAGCTCAGTCTCGGAAGGAGGCTTCCTGGAACTCGGGAGGAGTTCTGATCGTGGGCAAGGAGATCTTGCTATACACAGATTCCGGGAGGAGTCATCAACGACAAGGGGAGCTTGTCATCTTTAGATTTCGAGAGGAGTCGCCATCAACAAGGGGATCTTGTTGCATTCAGATTCCGGGAGGAATCGATTTCAAGTCGAGGGGAGCTCGCAAAAACAGATTAACTAAGGAAGTTATTGAGAGGCAGTGACAAAGATAAGTGGGAGTCTTTATTTGTATAAGTCCGATTGTCTTGTAACTTTAAGAACTCGTGAATTGTTTTTAATTCTGGGCGTGGCCTTGAAGACGTAGGCAATTGCTGAACTGCGTTATTAATCTCTTGTCTCATTATTTTCGGCACTTTATCATTGTCCATTATCACGATAATTAATTGGTGTCCCACTGAGTGTTCCACCTACACTAGGGCATCAAGTAACTAACCTTGATCTTTCAGTTCTATTCTTTCTTTCAGTCACACCATTATGATGTGGCCTGTAACGAATACTCAATTGTTTTTTTTATTCCTTTTAGTTGATGAAATCTTTTGAAGTGATGTCTCTTCCACGGCCGGTTATGAGAACCTTTAGAAGTAAATTACTGTCTTTCCACCATTTGTTTAAATTTGAGGAAGACAGAAAATGCTATTGGCTTTTGCTCCAAGAAGTACACCCATATCATCTTGCTAAAACCATCAATAAAATGTATGATTCTGGTAGGTCAACATCATGAACTAGCTCCAGTGGTGCTTTTGCTCTCTAGGAATATTTTGGAAATCGCAAGCAATGCATCTTTCCGTAGATACATCCTTTACAAATATTGCTGCTTTTTAAAGTTTTGGAAGCCTGATCACCATACTTTTTGTGATTCAACAACTTCAAATATTGATTCATCTATTTTATCAAAACCTTTAAAGCAGAATTTTCAACAAGCGACGTAACTAGTGAAAATATTTTTGTTTCAAGTCGTTTCCACCTTTATAATTAACATATTTATTTAGTCTGCTATTTTGCACTTTTCTTTCTCAAAATTTACTGAGTATCCTTTCTGAGTTAATTGTACAACACTTCGTAAATTTTGAGTTAAATTTGCAACATACATAACATCATCTATAAGTTGAGTGTTATCTCCTTTTGTTAGCACTACTATTAGTCCTTTTCGTTCAACTAGATGTAGGTTTTCTTCTCCCATTTTTGCTTGAGAAGTGAACTTCTCATCCATTTTCACGAAGCATGGCTTTCGTCGTGTCGTATGATTGTTGCATTCACTATCAATTTATCAAGCATCTTTGAATCAAGTTCTACATTTATATTTGTATGAAACAATATATTTTCTTTAGAAAAATTAAATTCACCTCTTTCCTCTTTCTTCTTAAACCAATAATCCTGATTTGGGATTTTGCATCTGGGGTACTTGTATGATAATCTTTTGATTCGTGTCCACATTTCTTACAAACTAAAGAAGGGGTAGAACTGACATTATCACTTTCATTTTGTTGAAAATTAACTTTTTTATTTACTTTTTCACGATTCAAATTTTTGCATCCTTTCTTTCCTTGATGAACCCAATTGCTTTCTTGCACTTCTAAATTTCTTGTTAAGTTCAACTTTGATTGAAGAAAGGATGCACTTATTCTTTTCTCATGGGCTTCAAGTGACCCCATTAGTTCGACAACAATACATAGAGACAAATCTCTTGATTCCTCTATAGCAGCAACAACATGATCAAATTTTTGAGGCAAGCTTCTTAAAATTCTTTTAATAACTTTTCTTCTGGTATGTTATCTCACATACTTCTCATCTGATTGATAATTTCAGAAACTCTTTGTAACACCCGACATTTTTGGCCATGTAATAATATGTTGAATTATTGTATGAATTTAAATTGCCATAAATACAATAACTATTTTATTGTAAATTTTGGAGCATTTAGTGATGGGAGAACCAAGCTAATGTGTAACTAAACAAAACACTAAGTTTAAAATGCATGGAAGGGTAAATTGGAGAGAAATTAAGGTTGGTGGGAGCTAGCCAGTGGATAACTGACACTTGGCAACTTGTTGAGGAAGCTAAGTTCTTCCTCCTACGTGAAATCTTCATTTCACTTCTCGGATTCCTCGCTTTCTTCTCTCTATTCTTCTCTTCCAGACGACTGAAACAAGTTCCACACTTTGTTTCTCCTGCACCCTTCAGTGAAGGTAATTTTCGTCGGTAGTTAACAAGTTTAACGACACTATTCATTGATTTTTGAGAAGTTTAAGGTTAATGACTGTATAATCACGTTTTAGGTTCACAAACTACTGAAACCGAGACGATCAAGAACATCAACCCCGCAGCAAACAGGTAAGTTCATATCTGTAGGTTGGCCCTACATCACGGAGGTACTAGGTTTTCAGTTTCTGTCGGGTTGTTTCCGGGTAGAAGGATTAGAGTTATGTTCTGTGTTTCCCTTGTTATGTTTCTGTTGTCTTAATTGTTGTTCTCTGTTGTTTAAGTTGAAGCACTGTACTCGATCATGCATACACGTTTTTCCCGAAAGTTCATGCAAAACCGTTTTCTGTACACTGTTTGAAACTAAACAAGATAAAATCTGACTGAAATGTATTGGTTAAGTGCGGGACGGGGACTGGCCCCCAGATCTGTTTCTGTTCTGTTCTGTATTACTGTTTGTGCCTGATAGTGCACCCACTGTTCGCCAGTTCCCCTATTAACCCCACTTATACCCCTCTGCCACTAAAACGTAATGTTCTGTACTGTCACTGTATTTCTGAAAGTTCATGCATAGCATATGCATCACTGCATTATTTTATATGTTCTTACTGAGTTTTAGACTCATAGGTGAACTCCCTGATGTAGGTACTGAACCCAAAAATGAGGACTTCGTGCCTCAGTCTGATGAATAGGTGGCTGATGGATCGAGCTCATAGTGGTGTGGTTGCTGCAGCCATACAAATTCTGTCCCAAGGTTTAAGTATTTAAAGTCAAGTCTATGTCTATAAACCCTACTGGGACTCTGGTGTTTAGATTTAAAACTCTGCTAGGATTCTGTGTTTTTGTTTTAAAAACTCTGTAGGAAAATTCTGTTGAATATTCTGCAAATATATGTTAGGTTCTGTACTGATCCTCAGATTTTAAAACAATGCACAGATTTTGATGTCTAAGTTTCAAAAACTACTGTATTTGACAGTTTAATTCATGTTCTGAATGTTCTGAAAATTGTTGGGGATATTTTCTGTTAGTTTGTGCATGGATGACTTCTGGTTGTAGGACTATCCATGCAGTCTGTTTCTTTGAATCTGTCAATTGTAAAGTATGTCCTACAACCTTGTTTAGAATCGGGTATTGAAGGTCTACAACTTTCTGAAATGGTTTGGAATATTTTCTGTATCCTTAAGTTTCTGTTATACCTTCTGCTGTGCTCGAGAACCATGTTTTGAAGTGGTTTGAGAATCTGAGACTTCTGGGTCTTCTGTTTTATGCTCTCTGTCTGTTTGTTTTCCTGTCAAAAGTTGTAAATTCTGCCTTTGAAACTATATCTACCGATTGATACTGTTCATATTTTGTCTTATTCATATCCACCGCCAAACAGCGTTTCTGCCTTAAGCTTTCTTCTGCCGATTACGATTAATGTCTGTATCTTCCAGTTGACGTCATCCATCATCCGGCTGACGTCATCACCCCATCCGATTCCATCTGCTGCCTGCATCTTCTGTTTGACGTCATCTCCTCTTCCGATGATGTCACCATAGGTTTTTCTTCTGCCGATTACGTAAATGCCTGTATCTTCCGGTTGACGTCATTCATCATCCGGCTGACGTCGTCACCTCATTGGATCTCATCTGCTGCCTGTATCTTCCGTCTGACGTCATCTCCTCTTCCGATGACGTCACCCATAGCTTACATTCTCCGAATTCCGTCCTGCGATTCACCTCATGGATCTCATCTGCTGCCTGTATCTTCAGTCTGACGTCATCTCCTCTTCGATGACGTCACCCATAGCTACATTCTCGAATTCCTGTCTGCTGCTGTATCTTCGGCTGACGTCACCACCTCTTTCGCCCAGTTTATCAGTCTTTTCCGCTGAACACTGTTCGTCTTTTGTCTTATTTCTTTTGTCTTATTATATCCACCGATTGCACTTTTTCTTTTCTCCTTGTTTCCAATCTTCCTGTTCTTCCTGCTCTCCTTCTGCCATTCATTCTGTAGTCTAGTTTTAACTATTTCTTTTTCTCTGTTTTTATTCCAAATTCCAAAAATGTTTTCCTTCTCTGTTAAGCTTAAAGGTTTTACTCTTAAAAGTTCAGTCTGTTTTCTGTTTGTTTCCTAATGTTCTGTTCACTTATGTTAAAAAAAAAAACTAATGTGTATCCTGCTTTCTGTTAAATGTCCCGGAGTGTTGGCTCTCGGACCCCGATCGGGTCTGGGGACGTCACACTCTTGATACATATGCTTGGATGCTGTCATTATCTTTCATGATAAGATTAGCAAATCTCGCCATAATGATTAAAGTTTGATGGAAATAAATTTTGATGAATCTTGAAATATTTTTTCAAAATTATCACAAGCATCTTTTGATCTTCTAGAATTTAAAACTCTAGGAAAGATAGTTTTACTTACCCTTGTAAAATGAAAGGTAGTGCTTTTGCATCTTTCTGAAACTATCATCTATCAATTCTTAAAGATCTTGAGAAATAAATAGAATGACCATTTGAGTTTGCAACTAAGCTGCTAGACACCAATGAAGGACTATATAGGGGAACGGTGGTGGCTTTGGCACTCATGCATTTCTTGAGTAAGGTGACCTAAAAAAATGGATACGAGATGAGTAATTCAAATATGTAGGTAACAAAACCAATTTTCTTCACCATACGAAAGAGACCAAAACATTTAGAATATTTTCATTGACTTAAGAAACAATAGACACTTGTCGATAAGGTTGGGACTTGCAAAAAAGAAATTGCCAATATCAAACTATTGTTTGGTGCAACTCTTATCAACATATATTTTCATGCAAGATTGCATTTGAGAGAGGTTCTCCTTTATAAGTCTATCCATATAATATTTGTTTGAGAGTAAAGAATCTATAGTGGTAGTAATAATTTGTTGATAAGGGCATATATCTAATTGAGGAGGAGAGATGTCATATAAAGCTTGAAACAAGGACATCTTGATAGTCGGATGTACTGTTGCACTATACCACTATTCTATCAAGGCTAACCCCTGCCACCATAATTAGGGACGTGAGTGTGCCATGCATCAAAGGTACATTTCAAGATACTAATTTAATCTCTCTTTTATGTCCATTTGATTGTGGATTATCTGTAGAGTTTAAATGAAGTTTCATGCCCAAAGTAGTAAAAACAAAAGTCAAGAATTCTATCAGAAACAATGCTTTGAGGTAAGCCATGAAAGCGTTAAATATGATCCAAGAAGGGATCAACAACACTTATAGTGGAAAAAGAGTATGCCAAAGCAATGAAGTGACCGTACTTTGTGAAGTGATCCACCACTACTAAAATTCAATAAGCATGATCCGACAAGGGAAACCTTTTTATAAAGTCCATGAAGATATGATTTCATGTTGCTAAGGAATCAAAAAAGACTGAAGAAGTCCTGAATAAGAAATAGTTTCATGTTTGAAGCGCTGGCAAACATCACATTGAAGAATGGTTTGTTGAATGAATTTTTCCATGTTTGACCATAAAAAATGTTGATGTGCTCTTAATAAGATTGCCTATTGACCTGAGAGGCCATTGTCTTGAGAGTTGTGTAAAGCTTTGAAAATATTATCAGGAATGGATCCTTGGGAGCCAATAACTAATTTGTCGTTATGTCGAAGTAAATAATTTGAATAAGTAAAAGGAATAGAGGAAGTATCAATTAACAACAAACTATTGATGAGATCCGAACCCCACTGATCGCCCGATTAATTATTAATAACTTCTTGAATCCAATATTTTTGCAGTATCGAGATTGCTAAACAAAAAGAATCAGATAGATCTTTTCGAGAAAGGGCATCCACAACTTTGAGGAGCCAGACTTGTAATGGATAATTCCAACAGCTTCGTAAGCCACTTTTATTGAATAGGTGTGGTGATCCTTTGCCTCAAAAGGTATTTACACGATTATTAATCTGTCTTTACAATAAAATGGTTACCTTCTTGTAAATGTCACCATTGAGTTTTGTGCCAACACTTGTTGAATGCTTTGCTCATGAAAGCATTTGGTTGTCAGTTGCATAAAGACAGCTCAAATACCTCCCTAACATCCGTTAGTCTCAATGACAAAAGGTTGATGAAATCAGGCAAGGCAAGGACAAGGGCATTGCACATGGTAGATTTTAAAAATTGGAAAGTTGAAAGTACCCTCATTAGTCCAAATGAACAAGTTCTTTTTGAACAAGTTCTTTTTAAACAAGTTCGTCAATGGCCAAGCCAATGCACTGAAGTCACGTATAAAAGTTTCTATAATTGTAGTGAGGCTGAGAAATTCATGGAGTTGTTTAAGAGACATTTGAATTGGCACTCGAGCATGCACTGAATCTTCAACTGATCTGTTGCAGCACCGTGAGAATAAATAATATGTCCTAAGTCACTTGGGTCTGGCCGAAAGAACAATTACTAAGTTTAGCAAACAAGTCTCGGCACAAATTAAGTAACACAGTGTGGAAGTGAGAGGAGTGAGTCTAAATAGATGCTATAAATCAAAAGTTTGTAAAAACAAAGATGAGCACAAATTTGTGGAGATAGTCATAGAAGATCTCATTAATTAGAGATTGGAATGTGCCCGTAGCATTTGCCAACCCAAATGGCATGAACTTATAGACCACGACGAGTTTCAAACATTGTCTTATAATAATTGAAGCACATACATGGATTTGGTGATATTCCACCCCAAGATTGATTTTCCAAAAAACTGTAGACCTATAGTTCATTGATCAACTCATCAATAAGGGAAATAAGAAATTTATCTTTAATCACGATGGAGTTGAGATGTCTGCATAAACACCATTGGTCGTCCTCGTTTTGACTAAGAGAGTTTGAAATGCAAAAGGTTGTTGCTAGGTGTGATAGTATCCTTTTGTATTATATGTTGAACCAAACATTTAGTCTCTAATCTTTGAGTAAAAGGGCAATGAAATGACCTTATCTTGAATGACCTTCTTTAGTGAGAGTAGTCATGTGATCTTGTGGATGCTTAGGTGTAATCCTTTCTGTAGCATCTGAGAATTTATCGGCTCAATTATAATGAACTCTTGAGAATTTATAATATGATTGGAGATTTAGTAAAGAGTGTGTTAGTTATGGGTTAATTAAAGAATGCAAGGGTATAATAGTAATTTGAAGTTAATAAAAATAAAAGAAAAAGAATAGGGGAAGAGGCATTCACGTGAAAGGAAAGAAAACCCATTTTATTTTTCCCTCTCTCTCTCTCTCTCTCTCTCTCTCTCCTCTCTTTCTCCACGATCGGCAGAAGCTTCCCTCTCCCTCCTCCGATGATTCTTTTTTGATTTCTTCAATCCAAGGTAGGTTTGTCTCTAATTTTTCATGGGTTATTAGTTTTCTAGCTAAAGGAAAGATTTAGGAGTGGATTAGGTTGAGTTTTGTGTGAGATTAAGTTAGGGTTTTTATGTGAGACTTAGAGTTGCACAAAAATTGTTAGAAATTTGTTGAATTATTCATTTATTGGGTGTTTAAAGATGATTAGAAGATAGTGTGGAGGAATGGTTAAGTTTGGAGGAAACCAAAATTCTGGAGTGTGCAGGGCAGTTTGATTTGTGTGAAAAATGACCTTAGCCAATTGTGTTATTTGGTTAAACAGCCCAGACCCTCTCTCCTTTCTCCACGATCGGCAGAAGCTTCCCTCTCCCTCCTCCGATGATTCTTTTTTGATTTCTTCAATCCAAGGTAGGTTTGTCTCTAATTTTTCATGGGTTATTAGTTTTCTAGCTAAAGGAAAGATTTAGGAGTGGATTAGGTTGAGTTTTGTGTGAGATTAAGGAGATTAAGTTAGGGTTTTTATGTGAGACTTAGAGTTGCACAAAAATTGTTAGAAATTTGTTGAATTATTCATTTATTGGGTTGTTTAAAGATGATTAGAAGATAGTGTGGAGGAATGGTTAAGTTTGGAGGAAACCAAAATTCTGGAGTGTGCAGGGCAGTTTGATTTGTGTGAAAAATGACCTTAGCCAATTGTGTTATTTGGTTAAACAGCCCAGACCTTTTAGAAAGTAGACATCCTAAGGAGTCCGTAGAGCCTTGAATCGTCCAAAACGGATAAACGTAGGATTAGTCACGCGGTTTAGAAGTTTGACAAAAAACGGTGGAATTTCGGGTTTAGTGGTTTTTGGGAGATCTTTTAGCTTTCTTTAGAAGCTTGATGAGTGAATTCTTGAGGAGGATTAAATTGATGGATTGCGTTATGGATTTTAGGTTCGTACGAGTTCCCGACGTAGCGTACGAGTAAGAAGTTAGCTAAGGAAGCCAGGTAAGTAATATATGCTTGCGTTTTGCCTTCGGGCCTACATCACAAATTGTTAGGAATGTATGTTTGTGGTTCGTGTGTTTGCATTGTATGTTTATTGCGTATGTTGTTGGCATGTATCATGGTTTTTGAAATGTACGTTAGTAGACGAAAATGAGTTTCCATGGTTTTTATGCATGGCATGGTACGATGTGAGCGAAACCTAAAGTACGTAAATAAATTAAGAGGGTTGTATGCTTCGCGAGTCCCGAGTGGGACTTGGGCCAGAGGGTGGTATGCTCTGCGAATCCCGGGTGGGACTTGGGCCGTAGGGTGATGTGCTCCATGAATCTAGAGTGGGACTTGGGCTGGAGGGCGATGTGCTCCGTAAATCTCGAGTGGGACTTGACTGGAAAATAGAGGTTAAAACTCCGGGGATCCCATAGCGTTAGGCCGGAGGGTAAGAAGAAGAGAATGAACGAATAAAACGAAAAGGAGAATGAGTATAAAACGAGATGGTAGAAATTGCATGTGTTAGGGTGTGAGATGTTTTAAATCATAAATTGCATTACTTGCTTAGCGTAAGGCTAATAGTCGAGTTCTGTGATGTAGGTGACGAAGACTTAGCAGGTGAGATCCAATAGCATGTCCAGGACTAGGGCGGCTGGAGGAGTGCCCCACGTGAAGATGCGGTTGTCTTGTTAGGGCGGTTTAACCCGGGGTGCAGCTGTGTTTTTGTAATGCCCCCGAACCTGCCCCGGCTAGGTGCGCTACTTTGCAAACAAATCCCGCGTTTAAAATGAAATTTAAAATAATTTTCGATAAATTTTCGATTGTCTTTTGGGTTTTTTGAACTCTCGAAAACGTTCAAAAACGGTTGGAAAACGTGCCTAAAATACGTTTAAAATTTGTCAGAAAATGTCGGGTTAAAACAATTTGAAAAACCAAAATTTAAAAAAAAAAACCGGACTGGATCGGTTTGGGCGACGTGTGTGCAGCAGCAACCCTCGCGGGTCACCGCGGGCGTGCGAGGCGCCGATCGATCGGCAACCTCTCTGGTTGCGCCGATCGATTGGTGCTAACCGCCGATCGATCGGTGCTGGGCGCTCTGCGTGCCTACTGATGCTTGGGCAGCATTTGCTGATGCTTCTTTCACAGTCACTTGAGTCACATACAAGCTAGACTCTTTGATCCCTTTCGCTATGATTAGCGAACCTTTGCTGAGCTCCCATTTTCTGCCAGCAAATTTTCTCTTGAAACCAGCTTCCTCAAAAGCAC
Source organism: Begonia masoniana (assembly GCA_022432975.1). Lineage (NCBI taxonomy): Eukaryota > Viridiplantae > Streptophyta > Magnoliopsida > Cucurbitales > Begoniaceae > Begonia > Begonia masoniana. The sequence continues at coordinate 29,405,482 of CM039514.1, forward strand.
CGACTGATATTAGATTCCGTCTAATATCTTGAACATGTCGAACATCTTTAAGTACCAACTCACATTCTGTATTGGTCTGGATACAGATGTCTCATTTTTCAATTATTTTGGAAATGTGATTGTTCCCCATTTTAACAATACTAAAATCACCGTGGTGTAAGATGAAAAATACTCCACTCATGATAAGATGTTCCAGAATCACACACACAACATGATTCATTCATCGTGAGGTTGTCAACATCTTTGCTTATAATAACATCTTCACCCTCAGAGACAGTTGCAGTTGTACCCTTCATTTCTCCTTTGGCACCTTTGTTGCCTTGTTATTTCTTTAACTTCCAGCAATCCTTTTTCATGTGGCCCATCTTGCCACAATGATAGCACTTAACGCCTTTTTTATTTTTCGACTTTGATCTTCCTGACGTGCTGGCACCAGAGGCTCTACGTTTCATTGATCTCCCTCTAGTTACAGATAAAGCCTCCACAGAGGTGTGCTCCTTGTTCTTCCGCCTACTTTCTTCGTCAAGAACGGCGGCTGCAATATCATTGAATATCAATGTTGTTTTTGCAGAACCGTTGAGCAAATTCACAATGAGATGATCATATGAATCAAGCAAACTTTGAAGTAAAAGTTCAGCCCTTTCATTTTCGTCGATTTTGTGCTCCATTGCTGTAAGTTGAAAAAATAATGTCTTGAGAGTATTGATGTGCTATGTCACTGTTGTAGATTCTGACATCTAAAGGGTATATAATTTTCTTTTCAAGAAAATTTTATTATACCATTATTTCTTCTCGTATAATTTTGTCAGTGTATCCTAGATTTGTTTTGCCATTGTCATTTCTGAGACACTTGACAAAATTCCATCTGCTAGAGTAAGATGCAAAATAGCCATTGCATCTTCATCTGCTGTTCCATTTATCGTCCTCAACATTCATAGGCCTGTCGCCGATGGCCATAGTACAACCATCTCTTCGCAATAGCGCCTTCATTTTTAATTTCCACAGAGAGAAATTATTTTCATTGAATTTTTCAATTTCAATCTTTCCAGCCATAATAACATCGCTCTGATACCACTTGTTGCAAAAAATAACGAAATCTGGTAGGAACGATGATAATAATAATACCGCTGAAAAACGTAGAAAGTACTGATCAGGATAATTCCCAGGAAAGAATGCTTTTGACAATCTCCTTAGACAAAATTAGCTTTCCAAGTAAGTTTCCAGGAAAGGCTGGAAGGTCACAAACGGTTCACTTAAATTTCAGTCTCCTAAACAGAACTTACTTACACAATACAATTACACTACTAACCAAACAGTACGAGAAATGATAGCCAACGTGATCCGAAAAATACGTGAAATATTTTCCGACGCCGTAAGATTATAACGGCCAAGAGGTAAAAGAAATAATAGTAAAAAATAAACACTGAGGATTTTACGTGAAAACTCAAATTGAAAAAAAATCACGGGAACCGAGTCCAGCAAGATCTCACTATGAAAAATAGGATTTACAATAATTTTCTAGATATCGAATATTTTAGAAAATATTCAGTAAGAGAAATCACCACTCTTAGAACTCTCAATGTGCACAAAAGCACCATATCTATTTCTCCCTCACACTCTTTCTTTTCTCTCCCTTAAAAAATCCTCACTCTATTTTTCTCTTTCTCTTCGCTAAGAAGAAACTCTTTTTCTTCTCCCTTCGAATGCTCTGATACCATGATTGAAGCCTCTATTTATAGAGGCTTCAAGACATCTTCCTCATTGATGAGGAAGGAGAGACTTTGGCACCTTCCTCATTTATGAGGAAGGTAGGAGGGACCAACACTGTGCAGTTTGGAGGTTACAACATGACAATCCTAACGCTCATTTATCTAATTTCTTGGAGATATGTGACACTTTCCATGTCAATAAAGCCTCATCCGACGCAATTAGGCTCATACTGTTACCTTTTTAACAGTGGGATACGTAAAAAAAGCTAGTTAAAATCACTTCTTATGTGCTCCCTCACAACATGACAATATTTAATACATAAGTTTTTAGGAAAGTATTTCCCAAGCTAAGAATTTGAGAATGAAGAATGTGATTTCTTTCTTTATGCAGTTTAATTTGAAATATTTATATGAAGCTTGAGAAATATTTAAAGATTTACTAAGAAGATGTCGCCATCATAAAATACCAAAATGGCTTCAAATGTAGACTTTTTTACAATGGATTAGACAAACACTTAAAAATGTAATATTGATGTAGTAGCCGACGACTCTATTATGACTAAATCGATTGATGTAGCATTATAATCACTAGAAGACATGACAACCAATATTTATCATTGGCCAACTGACAAATTTACACATAGAAAGGTGGTTGGGATTCATGAGCTGGATGCGACTAACAACACAAGTGGTGATGTTATCCAAGAAAGTTTATAATCGGGGTGAAGGGACTCATGCAGCAAATCAATATCCTTTTGAAAATTGTGGATGGACTTATGCAGCAAATCAATATCCAATAAATTCCAAAATCTGATCATTACGTAAGCAACTTTAATAGGCAGTAAAACAATGTTAATCGAACCTCTACAATCTAGAACGGAGAAATCACCCTAATTTTTCTTGGAGAAATAAGAACATACATGCATATTCCTCCTATAAAATTTGGCATTATTAACATGGGTTAAAATTTATTTTGGTTCTTTTTGGGATATTTCTACGATTAAAGCCTTATTAAAAAGGGTTCAAATTGATGGGCCCTTCCAGGCTTTTGGCCCGGTGGTGGTGTTTAACTTGGAGTAAGCTTTCTAAATGACCTAAAAAAATTTCTTTCTGTCATTTGGCAATAAAGAAAAAAACTGCTGTGAAGGTAAAGAAAGAGGGAGATGTGGTCGAATTACGGTCTGAACTGTTAAATTCTTAGTGGTTGCACGAGCCTAGAGTGAAGGTAAAGAAAATTCCTCCATTGTTTGGATATTTTCTCAAGTTTTCAGAATTTTAACAAAGGAATTAATGAAATCTTTTCAGATAGTGCTAGAACCGAAGGTTTAAACATAGATGAACAATAGAAAGAATAATGTTACGTTTATTCTGTTATTATATTTTCTTAAAATATTTGTTAACGTGTCAAACAATGATTGGTGTAATTAATGTAATATATTTTAAATAGTTAATTTATTACATTAATTACATCAATCATTTTTTGACACGTCAGATAGTATTTTGAGAGAGTATAATAAGAGAATAAACGTAGTATTATTCCAAAAGAAGTCAAAGATCGTCAAGTGGTAAGTTTTGATTTAACCTTATTTTCTGTTTCCAATTCGAATTCAGGAATCAATTGCTCTGGTGGGGATAGTTCTTTCTGTTTGAAATCCAAACGGGGAAGTACCATCTGGTTCAAGATTTCCACTGCTGCTTCATGCTTAGCGGCAGAGTCTTTAACAAAGTAAAGGATTCTATTCTCTAAATTCTCTCACCATAATCTCAGTTGTTGTACTAGATGATCAAACACATCCATGCGGGAGGCATTGCTGGTGACAACAAAGCTGAAATCTTTGAGTTCACTGTTCAAGCACTTTAGTGTATCTTCCTTCTGTTGTTTGTTTCGTCCATAGCAGGATGCTCTACTACTGTGATATTACTTGTTATGGTGGTGATCCGAAATGGAGAATAATAAAGATTTTGGGGTTATAATGTTACTATCGGAATGTGTTTACTCAATTGAATCTTCTTCCTTGAGCTTTGACGCAATGATGTAAAGTGACGCTATAATCTTCATTATCGATGTCAAAATCGCTATTATAATATGTCCAGACGAAGTTAACGCAGAGGCTCACAAATGGTCACCTGAATTAGTTTATTCTAGAAGTATTTTTTAGTTTAGATTTTATTTTCGCAATTATTAAATTTTATTTAGTTTTCTAAATTATAGGATCTTTTATTTGGTTGTACCCGTCCAATTCAGGGATTATTCAATTATTCAACGTTTAAAATTTTTCAATTTTTTTGGAATTGTGAGATTTTTTCTTTTTTGCATCTCGCTGCATCAAGATTTGCCCGCTAATAATTCTTAGTTTGCAACACTGCCCTAGAGTGAATACGTGATAATGGATAGAGATAAGTTATATTATCAAAATCTTTCTTCGTTGCTGTACAATTAGCATTGTCATCATGCATAAGAATCAATATCACAAAGCAAAATCTCTGACCCAAACAATTGTTGGGAATTAAACTATCAAAGATCAAACTAATTTTGAGAGAAAAATCAATCTATTCAATTCACAGATTGAATTTACAGAAATAAAAAAACTCTCAGATCCTCACAGCACTCTCAAGGCTCTCCTCTACTTGGGATGCACTCCTCTACTTGGGATTTGGGGATGATTGGAATCGTATGCTGAAGCCTCTATTTATAGAGAGGCTTCAGCACACCTTTCTTGACAAAATAAGAGAGAAAAGAAAAATGAACTTTGCCTGCTGCCATTTGAGAAGTCTACCACCAACCGTTGAACTTCTAGATGGAGGCTATGGCTGGACAAAATCAATTTGTGTTCTTCAATTCTCCCCCTCCAGCCATATCCGAAACAAGCATTCCAGCTATGTTTCTGCATAGCTCTAACTTTTCTCGAGTTACCACTTTTGTTAACATATCTGCTGGATTCTCCTTCGTATGAATCTTAACTAGTCTCAACAGTTGTCGATCCATAACTTCGCGTATCCAATGATATCGAATATCAATATGCTTTGTACAGGAATGGTACATGGAGTTCTTGCTTAAGTCGAGAGCACTTTGACTGTCACAATGTACCTTGTACTCTTTCTGCATGATTCCAAGTTCTTGAGATATCGCTTTAGCCACAACATTTCTTTCCCAGCTTCAGCGACAGCAATATACTCTGCTTCTGTTGTGGATAAAGCAACACACTTCTGCAGTCGTGACTGCCATGAGACAGCTCCCCCCGCGAAAGTGTAGATATATCCTGAAGTAGATTTGCTACTATCAATATCTTCGGCCATATCTGTATCCGTATAGCCCTCCAATATTGGATCAGCTCCCCCATAACAAAGACATAATTTAGTAGTACCCTTTAGATACCTGGGAATCCACTTTACTGCCTCCCAATGCTGCTTCCCGGGGTTGGAGAGAAAACGACTCACCTTTCCCACTGCATGAGCAATATCTGGCCTTGTGCATACCATTGCATACATCAAACTTCCAACAGCTGAAGAATATGGTACTGATGACATTTCCCTTATCTCTTTCTTGGATAAAGGACATGCACTCTTGCTCATCTTGAAATGATTGGCAAGTGGAATGCTGACTGGTTTGGCGTTGTTCATGTTGAACCTCTCGAGCACACGTTCAATATACTTCTCCTAAGATAACCATAACCGTTGGTTGTTTCTGTCTCGAACAATCTGCATTCCCAAAATCTGTTGAGCTGGTCCTAAGTCCTTCATTTCAAAAGACTTAGAGAGTTCATTCTTCAACTGACTAATCTTCGTTGCATCCTTTCCCACGATCATAATATCGTCTACATAAAGTAGAAGAGCAACGAAACTCCCGTCTGAAAATTTCTGAATGTAAACGCACTCATCTGCAGCAGTTTTCTTATAGCCTTGACTTGCCATGCATGAGTCAAACTTCTTGTACCACTGCCTTGGTGCCTGCTTTAGACCGTACAATCTTTTCTTAAGCTTGCAAACGAGGTTATCACCGGAAACCTCAAAACCTTCTGGCTGCTCCATATAGATTTCTTCTTTTAAATCTCCGTGAAGAAAAGCTGTCTTCATGTCCATCCGTTCAAGCTCCAAGTTCATACTTGCTACCAAGCCAAGTATAACTCGGATTGACGTCATCTTGACTACTGGTGAAAAAATCTCATCAAAGTCAATTCCCTTCTTCTGTTGGAATCCTTTGACTACCAATCGTGCTTTGTATTTCACCACTTTTCTGCTGCCATCTTTCTTCAGCTTGAACACCCATTTGTTTCTAAGTGCCTTCTTTCCTTTTGGAAGTTCTACAATCTCATAAGTATGATTCTTCTGCAGGGATTCCATTTCATCCTTCATTGCTAACAGCCATTTTTCTTTATTCTTATGAGATACTGCTTCTTGAAAACTCTCCGGTTCTCCATCTTCAGTAAGCAAAAGTGTAACGCCCCGAGTTATCTGAACCCGGTTCGCTACCCATAACATTATCATGACTAAGAAATTTTGATAATAAATTCAAAGCTTCACTCGACAGTCAAAATTAGACTTCTCAAAATATTTAAAACTTGCAGCGGAAATTCTTTTTGAACAACAATGAAGTTAAACAAAACTGTGAAAAACATTATTAAAATAGTCATTGGGAATGTTAAGAAATATTCAGCCGAAAGGAATGAGGGTTTAAGGCACGAAATACTCTTTCGGTTTCAGAAGACAACGCATCTGCCGACGACTAAGTCAACGGAAGAAGCAGGAATAGAAAACCGAAGACTCCTGCCGATGACGTCAGCCGGAAGGAAGGAAAACAAAAGACATCACTCGGTAGACTTCATCTACCGATGACTTACACACCGCATCTACCGATAGACTTTCATCTTCCGATAGACTTACACACCGCATCTACCGATAGACTTTCATCTTCCGATAGACTTACACACCGCATCTACCGATAGACTTTCATCTTCCGATAGACTTACACACCGCATCTACCGATAGACTTTCATCTTCCGATAGACTTACACACCGCATCTACCGATAGACTTTCATCTTCCGATAGACTTACACACCGCATCTACCGATAGACTTTCATCTTCCGATAGACTTACACACCGCATCTACCGATAGACTTTCATCTTCCGATAGACTTACACACCGCATCTACCGATAGACTTTCATCTTCCGATAGACTTACACACCGCATCTACCGATAGACTTTCATCTTCCGATAGACTTACACACCGCATCTACCGATAGACTTTCATCTTCCGATAGACTTACACACCGCATCTACCGATAGACTTTCATCTTCCGATAGACTTACACACCGCATCTACCGATAGACACCAAACCACAACTCAATACCTGCCGATAGGCATCACCCTACCGATAGAAACGGAGCGACATTCCGAATACTCTAACTATACCTATACGACCCCATCTAAGAAGAGAACCTGTCTGCTCTACTGAAATCGCTTTATAAACAAATCAGACCAATGCATCACTCTACATCCATCAAATAATAAATTTCAAATTTCCAAAAAAAATACCAACATCAGAAAGTAAAACTCAATTTGTCCAAACGCTGAAATCACTACTGTTATGAAAACTCGATCCATCTAAATAAAGCATTGATAATAAAACCTTCACTCCACAGACATCAATTAAACTGCCCCATCAGCTGCCAGAACATGTGTGGATGCACTCCTCCAACCCAACTAGCCTTCTGTGAACTCAGTAAACACACCTGCTAAAACTTCTTCACCTACATCACAAAACTCATCTATTAGCCTAATGCTAAGCAAGTAAAGCAATAATGCATGAAAAGCTGAAGACATGTCATCCTAGCATGCAGTTTCTACTTTTCTCATCTCTGTTACATATTCATCGTTATAATCGGATTCCTCTCTAAATTGGGAGTTGAATCACTTCTCCCAAAGTATGAACATCCCTGTCTCATTAGGAGTTGGATTAATTCTCCTAACAGTGAATATATATATACTGATCAATGTTCAGATCCACTTCGAAATTGGGAGTTGGATCAGTTTTCCCAAAGTATGATCCCTGGCTCATTAAGGGTTGGATTAGTTCCCTTAACAGAAAATGTTTCACATAAATCACTTCAGAATGTTCACTTCCTCACTATATCAAAACATGTAAACTCATTTTCGTATATTTTCAAATATATGATGCATGAAACAGGAAAATATTCAAACACACAAAAATCCTAATGTTCTGTGATGTAGGCCCGAAGGCACAAGCAAACTTTACTTACCTGGATTCCTAGCAAATGCTCGGTTAAGAGCTACTTCGGGGGTTTGTTTCACCTATATTCATAAACAGAATGTTAAACCTCAATCTAAGCTATTCAGAAATCTAAGGAGTGGGTTTGGCATTTCTATTTATCTAACATTCCCGATTCTGCTCTAATCCTCAAGCAGAATCTCTCACTCGCAACATTATCAAAATGCATACATTGGGATCCTTAAGCTACCTAGGTACTAAAATCAGCAATTAATCGAATCTAAACTCACCTTGGTTGGAGGAATCTGTGAGGAAATCGCCTAGAGAGCTCTGCTGGGTTGAGCTGAAAACCGAGAGTGAAATGAGTATGACGGCTATACCTCATTCAATCTTTCCTTAAATACGTTATCCATAACATAAATTGACAATTACCCTTATGCCCTCACTTAGTTACTCATTAACCTAATTGATTTTACCCCTAATTTCATTCTATAAAATTCACACTTAGAAGATTAATAGGTTATTTTAATTCTAATAAACCGGGTGTTACAAAAAGATACTCGGATTCTGTATATCTTTTAGATGGAATCCGTCCTCGTTCAGACCTACGAACTTCTGGAATAGTTTGAGGAGATTCACCATCATCTGGGCCTTGTGATGGTTCTGAAACATCTGGCTGAGCAGGTTGTGGCTCCCCCTGCTCAACAACCCCTTCTTCCTTATCTTCTGCTTCTGGCATATCTTCTGGCACTATGTCAACGTCTCTCTCGAATGGTTTTAGTGCTCCATCTGAGTTTTGACCACCAACATTTGACTTCTGAGACATTGTGGGCTTTTCAATGTCTTCTAGTGTCTGGCTTTCATGGAACACAACGTCTCTACTTCTGATCACTTTTTTCTCCTTTGGATCCCATAATCTGTATCCGAATTCTTCATCTCCATAGCCAATGAAAATGCATGAAGTGGTCCTTGCATCGAGCTTCTGTCTGAGCTCTTTGGATACATGTGCGTACGCCAAACATCCAAATACTCTTAAGTGTGAGTATGATGGATCCTTTCCAGACCACAGTTTCTCCGGAACTTCAAAATTTAGTGGTACTGATGGTGATCTGTTGATCAGGTAACAGGCGGCTCTGACTGCTTCTCCCCAGAATGACTTTGGCAGTTTAGCCATACTGAGCATACTCCGAACACGTTCCATGATTGTCCGGTTCATTCTTTCAGCTACACTGTTGTGTTGAGGGGTGCGAGGGACCGTCTTCTCATGTCGAATGCTGTATGTTTTGCAATACGCATCGAACACCTTGGAAGTGTATTCGCCTCCATTATCTGACCGGAGACACTTCAACTTCTTCCCAGTCTCACGTTCTACCATGACATGAAACATTTTGAAGTATTCGAATACCTGGTCCTTCGTATTCAGGAAATAGATCCACACCTTTCGAGAAGCATCATCAATGAATGTCAGAAAATATTTATTTCTGCCTAGTGATTCATCCTCCAAGGGACCGCAAACGTCAGAGTGTACCAGACTGAGCAACTCTGATCTTCTCGTTGAATAGGAATTGAATGAGACTCTGTGCTGCTTACCAAATAGACAATGATTGCAAGGATTTGGCGCAGCATCTTTGTCAACGGTGATAAGCTCTTTCTTTATTAGGGTAGACAACCCTTTCTCACTCATATGGCTGAGTCTCTGGTGCCACAAATTTTGAGAACCCTCCTTCTCAGCTACGTTGAGGGTGTCTGTACATATCTTCATGTGAGTCTTGTACAGTGTGCCACAAATGTGTCCTCGAGCGACTATCAAAGCACCCTTTGACATCTTCCATGTGCCATTGCTGAAATGATTATCATAGCCCTGTTTGTCAAGGGCTATTCCAGAAAGAAGATTGAGCCGAAGATCTGGCACATGTCGGACATCCTTTAAAGTGATTGTACTTCCAACACTTGTCTTTATTTGGATATCTCCAATTCCTACAATCCCAGAGGAACTGGAATTTCCCATCTTCAATGCTCCAAAGTCACCAGCTTTGTATGTAGTGAAGTATTCCTTGTGCGAAGTCACGTGGTAGGACGCTGCAGTATCTACCACCCATTTTGTGTCTTCTTTTGAAACGTGAAGGCATGTCTCATTATGGGTCGAACAGAACGCTACATCTCCAGGAATGATGACTAGCGTTTCTCCACCCTTGTTCTTCGACTGGGAACTGCTCTGGCCTTGCTCCTCTAGCCATTTGTAGCAATTCTTCTTCATATGACCCTCTATTCCACAGTGATGACATTTGTACGAAGGTTTTCTGCCATCGGTGGATCTGCCTCTGCTCTTGCTTCTGCCTCTCCATTTGCCTTTACCCCTTTGTTGTTTCTCTTGTTGTCTTCCTCGGGGCTTTGTGACAAGGGCAAGAGTCTGGTCTGTGCCCATATCCTTTCTCCTGGCCTCCTCGTTGAACAGGGCATCCTTAACCATGGACATGGTAAGTTTGCCATCTGGAGCCGAGTTGCTGAGAGAAACTACAAGTGTTTCCCAGCTATCAGGAAGTGAACTGAGAAGTAGGAGTGCCTGCATCTCATCTCCAAGTGGCATCTCTACAGACGATAATTGATTTACCAGACTCTGGTACTCACTGGTATGCTCGGCAACAGAAGTTCCACTTTTGAACTTCATATTGACTAACCGTCTCATCAACAGAGCTTTATTCCGAGCGGTCTTGGCCTGGTACATGTCCTCCAGCTTCTTCCAGAGAGCATATGCGTCTGTCTCCTGTGCAACATGGTGGAAGACACTATGATCAATCCATTGTCGGATTTGACCAATAGATTTCTGGTTTAATTTCCTCCACTCTAACGCTTTGGTTGGATCAGGATTTTCACCTTTCAATTCTACGGGATCGAACAAATCTTTACAGCTGAGGAGATCTTCCATCCGAGGTTTCCACAGCGTGTAGTTGGTTGCCGTGAGCATAATCATAGCTCCAAAATATGATGTTGACTCTTCTGTGGTCATCTTCAATATTTATTTATTAAAATAGGAGCTGAATCTCGTAAAACGGAGCACACCGTTGTGTCCAGAACGGCCGAAAATGGTGGAATAGGCACTTCGGGGTCAGAAATTCTATTGCTGAAAATTTTGGGATCACTATATAACTTTCTGATAGTTCAGGGGTCTCTAAGTCATTACCAAAAGTTAAGGGGTCATTCTGTACTTTAGGAAAGATAAAGGACCATTTTGAAACGAGCAGAAAGTATAAGGATCAAAATGCAATTTTTAGAAATTGAATAGTGTTGATGATGTGGCACTGACTGGACGATGACGTGGCTCTGACTAGGCGCTCTGACTAGGCGCTGACATGGCTCTGATTGTGCACTGACTGGGCGCTTACGTGGCGCTGACGTGGCGGGCACTATTCATCATCTTCTTCGTAAAGAACTTTTGAAAAATCACAGAAAATTCGTTTGATGTCCGATTTTCGATCTGAAAATACCGGTAGACTCGTGGGAACGAGAGCTATGTCGTAATATAATCAAAACAAGATTTCAGACACTTTCACGAAATCGAATTTTTCACAAAGAGCTCTCCTTCGATGGCTAATACCTCTAACCTAGCTTTGATACCACTTGTTGGGAATTAAACTATCAAAGATCAAACTAATTTTGAGAGAAAAATCAATCTATTCAATTCACAGATTGAATTTACAGAAATAAAAAAACTCTCAGATCCTCACAGCACTCTCAAGGCTCTTCTCTACTTGGGATGCACTCCTCTACTTGGGATTTGGGGATGATTGGAATCGTATGCTGAAGCCTCTATTTATAGAGAGGCTTCAGCACACCTTTCTTGACAAAATAAGAGAGAAAAGAAAAATGAACTTTGCCTGCTGCCATTTGATAAGTCTGCCACCAACCGTTGAACTTCTAGATGGAGGCTATGGCTGGACAAAATCAATTTGTGTTCTTCAACAATTGCATGATTACATTGAATTAGCTGGTGCATATCACAAGAATTATGACCTCATAAGTTTAATTGTAGCTCCAAAGTTGTTTTTAGCAGCAATTTTCATAGGCTCGAGAATGCACATAATTGCAGAAAAACACTAAAAATTGCTGACATTGAGAGCATACACAAAATAAGGGCTTCTTTCTAAATAAACAAGCATTTAACAACCTGCTGAAAATCTACAAAATCACTAAATAAGGAACTCTTGTCAATGCAGTTTCCTTTTCTTCTTAGAGATGGTTTAAGTGTAATTCGAGCTCAATCATGTTAAGATTTTTTTAATCAACCATTTTTCTCGTAATTAGGGATAAGGAAATCAATTGTCTTAGATAAAAGAGGAGAAGAAGCAAGAGAATATAGATAATTCTCCATAAGAAACAGAAATCAAAGTTGTAAAAAATGACAATTAAAAGGTAACTATGTCTAACCGTTGGATATATCTAAAGCAAAAGGATAGCTTTTAAAATACTTTGTGGGTTATATGCACCTACTTAGCAATAAAAAACACTCATCTTTTACCATACATCGCTACTATTGTGAATTATATATTGCCCAATTCATTGGAAAAATTCGACTCTCCAAAGAGTGTTTAGCTTCATATTTCCAACTTCTCAGTCAAAGGCAGTAAAAAATACTCACAATGAACATGTGGGAGGTTCACTTACTATTGAAAACATAGAAAAGGTCTCCAAATATGGATGACCTAAATAATGAAAAACATTTTTCTCTCACATGTATCTTGTAATATATGTCAATTTATTAATTATTTTTAAGTCAATTTTTTGCATTATTCAAAGTCAACTTGTTTCGTGTTAACTCGAATTGTCTTGTTTCATTGACATTTAGCCATGTGTGTTTTTTCAGTCAAATGAGTCAAACTAAGAGCTTTGGGGTCCCATGTGGCGAACTTCTGAAGTTTCGTGTTGAGTAATTAGAATTTGTCTTCAAGCTTGTTAGAATAAAATTCTTGTGGCGTTTTGGCTTTTGATGACTTTTGGGGGTTCTGTTTAGTTGAGTCCCGAAATTCTGTTAATCAGATCATTTTGTCCCAGGTGACATTTTGAATTGCATTTGAATTTTTCCTTGTTTAATTTTGGAAATTATGACTTAAAGTTTAGATCTCAAAATGTTGGGATTTAATAATTTGTTTAATATATAAATATAATAATTTATATATTAAATAAATAATTTTTTTTATTATTTTATATTTATTTGAATTTTTATTTTTTATTTAAAGGAATGAAAGAAACCTTTCTTCTGGTCGAGATCGAGAGAGAGAGAGAGAGAGAGAGAGAGAGAGAGGAATCCAAGCGTGGAGCGGAGAGTTTCCGACGCTAGCATCGTGTTCGTGTCACTCTCATATTAAAGTTTTGTGAAGATTTGTCGCGGGTAAATCACTTTTTAATTATGTATTTGAATTTGAAAGTTAGAGTTTATATCAACTTCAGAGTCGAGCTTAGAAACTTGAATTATTTAGTTGTTTCTGTGTTATTTTGGTAGATTTGAGGTTAAACAGATTGTATAGACGATTAGATGCATAAATCGACAAGCGAGGCCAGATTTCGTGCTCTTCGTTTGCTGAAAATTGACTCAGCGGTCGACACATGTGACGGTGGTTACAGAGCTGAGCAATAGTTGAAACCTTGGCAAGTGTCGACCTAGGCAAATCGTAGAGTGCAAGTGTCGACCGGTCGATCAACATTTTCCATACTCGAGGGAGGTCAAAGGTCGACCCTTTTCTCAAGGTGTCGACCCTTGCCAACCAAAGAGCAGCAATGGTCGACCCTTTGCTCATGGTGTCGACCCATGTTGTGTCTAGCATGTATGAAAGGTCGTCGACTCTACTGTGGTAAATCATACAAAGGGTCGACCCTTTGCTCAAAGTGTTGAGTCCTGCTGTGTCTTGGTATACTAATTGGGTTTCAATGTCGTTTCTGTCAGTTCGGTTCGTAACCCCCCGATTAGATTTCATTTGATGTCGTGAGATCCTCTTGGCATCCGCATATGTCATTGGGCGTTTGCAAATTAAACTTAGAAAAACACTACCTCGGAATTGGACTTTTATAGGTTTCTTTTGGGCATTCGCTGAGGACATCCCCTCATCGTGTCCGAGCATCGGTTGCCACAAATGCTCGATTTAATAATTTGTTAATTATAAATATAATAATTTATATATTAAATAAATAATTTTTTTATTATTTTATATTTATTTGAATTTTTATTTTTTATTTAAAGGAATGAAAGAAACCTTTCTTCTGGTCGAGAGAGAGAGAGAGAGAGAGAGAGAGAGAGAGAGAGAGAGAGAGAGAGAGAGAGAGAGAGAGAGAGAGAGAGAGAGAGAGAGAGAGAGAGAGAGAGAGAGAGAGAGAGAGAGAGAGAGAGAGAGAGAGAGAGAGAGAGAGAGAGAGAGAGAGAGAGAGAGAGAGAGAGAGAGAGAGAGAGAGAGAGAGAGAGAGAGAGAGAGAGAGAGAGAGAGAGAGAGAGAGAGAGAGAGAGAGAGAGAGAGAGAGAGAGAGAGAGAGAGAGAGAGAGAGAGAGAGAGAGAGAGAGAGAGAGAGAGAGAGAGAGAGAGAGAGAGAGAGAGAGAGAGAGAGAGAGAGAGAGAGAGAGAGAGAGAGAGAGAGAGAGAGAGAGAGAGAGAGAGAGAGAGAGAGAGAGAGAGAGAGAGAGAGAGAGAGAGAGAGAGAGAGAGAGAGAGAGAGAGAGAGAGAGAGAGAGAGAGAGAGAGAGAGAGAGAGAGAGAGAGAGAGAGAGAGAGAGAGAGAGAGAGAGAGAGAGAGAGAGAGAGAGAGAGAGAGAGAGAGAGAGAGAGAGAGAGAGAGAGAGAGAGAGAGAGAGAGAGAGAGAGAGAGAGAGAGAGAGAGAGAGAGAGAGAGAGAGAGAGAGAGAGAGAGAGAGAGAGAGAGAGAGAGAGAGAGAGAGAGAGAGAGAGAGAGAGAGAGAGAGAGAGAGAGAGAGAGAGAGAGAGAGAGAGAGAGAGAGAGAGAGAGAGAGAGAGAGAGAGAGAGAGAGAGAGAGAGAGAGAGAGAGAGAGAGAGAGAGAGAGAGAGAGAGAGAGAGAGAGAGAGAGAGAGAGAGAGAGAGAGAGAGAGAGAGAGAGAGAGAGAGAGAGAGAGAGAGAGAGAGAGAGAGAGAGAGAGAGAGAGAGAGAGAGAGAGAGAGAGAGAGAGAGAGAGAGAGAGAGAGAGAGAGAGAGAGAGAGAGAGAGAGAGAGAGAGAGAGAGAGAGAGAGAGAGAGAGAGAGAGAGAGAGAGAGAGAGAGAGAGAGAGAGAGAGAGAGAGAGAGAGAGAGAGAGAGAGAGAGAGAGAGAGAGAGAGAGAGAGAGAGAGAGAGAGAGAGAGAGAGAGAGAGAGAGAGAGAGAGAGAGAGAGAGAGAGAGAGAGAGAGAGAGAGAGAGAGAGAGAGAGAGAGAGAGAGAGAGAGAGAGAGAGAGAGAGAGAGAGAGAGAGAGAGAGAGAGAGAGAGAGAGAGAGAGAGAGAGAGAGAGAGAGAGAGAGAGAGAGAGAGAGAGAGAGAGAGAGAGAGAGAGAGAGAGAGAGAGAGAGAGAGAGAGAGAGAGAGAGAGAGAGAGAGAGAGAGAGAGAGAGAGAGAGAGAGAGAGAGAGAGAGAGAGAGAGAGAGAGAGAGAGAGAGAGAGAGAGAGAGAGAGAGAGAGAGAGAGAGAGAGAGAGAGAGAGAGAGAGAGAGAGAGAGAGAGAGAGAGAGAGAGAGAGAGAGAGAGAGAGAGAGAGAGAGAGAGAGAGAGAGAGAGAGAGAGAGAGAGAGAGAGAGAGAGAGAGAGAGAGAGAGAGAGAGAGAGAGAGAGAGAGAGAGAGAGAGAGAGAGAGAGAGAGAGAGAGAGAGAGAGAGAGAGAGAGAGAGAGAGAGAGAGAGAGAGAGAGAGAGAGAGAGAGAGAGAGAGAGAGAGAGAGAGAGAGAGAGAGAGAGAGAGAGAGAGAGAGAGAGAGAGAGAGAGAGAGAGAGAGAGAGAGAGAGAGAGAGAGAGAGAGAGAGAGAGAGAGAGAGAGAGAGAGAGAGAGAGAGAGAGAGAGAGAGAGAGAGAGAGAGAGAGAGAGAGAGAGAGAGAGAGAGAGAGAGAGAGAGAGAGAGAGAGAGAGAGAGAGAGAGAGAGAGAGAGAGAGAGAGATCTATTTTTACTTAGGGCTCAGTACCGAATCTTGCGGATAAATTTAAACCATTTTGACAGAGACTCAAGTAAATACATTATAAATTCAAATATTGATTTACAATGGTCTTTTAAATGTGAGCATGATTTATATAGCTTCAAAATATAGTTCATTTGAAGATATATTTAATCCATATAATCAATATATTCATTAAGACATAATGTAACACTCGGTTTCTATTAACCGATTTGCCTTTTCCATTTATAGAGAATGTTTTTAAAAAAAAAATTGAAATTTGAGTGATTTAGTGATTAGGTTAATAAGTGAATGAGTAAGGATAAAATGGTAAATTGAAATTTATTGTGGATAACGTATTTAAGGAAAGATTTAATGAGGTTTAGCCGCCACTGTTCCTTCATTTTCCTTCTCGGTATTCAGCTCAAGCTCAACAGGGCTCTAAGTGATTTTCCCCTTCGATCTCCATTTCCTCAAACTAGGTAAGTTTTCCCTTCGTTTTCTCGAGATTTAGTGGCTAGATAGCAGAAAGAGTGCAATAAGTGTATTTTTGAGAATGCTGTGAGTGAGTTGAGTTCGGGTTAGTGTTGAATCAAGAATGTGCGATGATCCGAACTTCTAAACTAGCTCTTTAGGTTTGTGAATGGTGTAGGATGAGGTTTAGTGAAGATCTGAATGGTATTTTGTTTATGACATTAGGTGAACAGGGCTTCCAAAGTAGTTGAAACCAAGCGATTCCCAGGAGACCGGGTAAGTGAAGTTTGCTTGCGCCTTCGGGCCTACATCACAAAACATAAGGAACATGTTTATTTGAATGTGTCTGTATGCTATGCATCATGTTTTAAAAGTATACGAAAATGAATTTTAATGCATGTTGGCATGGTAAGGAATGAACATAATGAAACAGCTATGCGAAACAGATTTACTGTTAAGGGAAATAATCCGCCCCTTAATGAGACAGTGGATATTTATACTTTGGGAGAGTTGATCCAACTCCCAATTTCACAGGGGGATCGAAAAAAGCTATGTGAATCAGATTACTGTTAAGGGAATTAATCCGCCCCTTAATTAGTCAGTGGATATTTATAATTTGGGAGAGTTGATCCAACTCTCAATTTCACAGGGGGATCTGAACAGAAACGATGAACGACAACTGAGATGAGAAAGTAGAAATTGCATGTTTAGGAATTCAGATATCAGCATTTCATTTTATTACTGCTCTACTTGCTTAGCATTAGGCTAATAGATGAGTTTTGTGATGTAGGTGAAGAAGTGACTGCAGGTGTGTTTACTGAGTTCGCTGAAGAATAGGTGATGTTGGAGGAGCACTTCTCTGCCTTGATTTGGTATACTGATGAGGCGGATTAACTGGTGTTTGAAGAAGTGAAGATTCAGTGAGCTATGATTTGATTTAAGTATGTTAAGTTTTCTAATGACAGAAGTGATTTTAATGTTTTTTTTTTTGGATACATTCCCTTGAGACTTTCTGATAAAAGTACTCTGTTGGTTTTAACACTTGTCCGTAGGTGAAGTCTTAGTAGTTATTTGATGTTTTGATACCTTTGAGAATTTCCTCTCTGCCAAAGAAAACGTGAATTAAATGTAGTTGGAGTTTATCATTTTCAAAGTCATGTCGAGGATACAGATGTTGTTCTTTTGTTAATGGTTATTTGTTGAATGTCAAATGTTATTTGGGGTCAGGTTGTTTTGAATGCTTTGAGTGAAGTTTGTAAGTTCCATCATAGGTGAATAAAGTTCATCTGTGGATGCCGTGTGTTAAGCTTACCGGATGATGTAGTAGAAGTCTCGTCGTTTAGCGATCGGTGGATGTCGAGTGTTATAGCTGTCGGTAGATGTGGGAAATAGTTTTGTCGTTTAGCGATCAGTGGATGTCGAGTGTTATAGTTGTCGGCAGATGTGGAAAATAGTTTTGTCGTTTAGCGATCGGTGGATGTTGAGTTTTATAGCTGTCGGCAGATGTGGGAAATAGTTTTTTCGTTTAGTGATCGGTACAAGTAGTCGATTCTATCGGCAGAGGCTGGATGGATGATTCATCCGGCTGACGTCATCGGTAGATGCAGGTAGCAAAACTTGTCGTTTTGCGATCGGCTAGAGCTGGAAGAATGATTCCTCCGGCTGACGTCATCGATGGGAAACCTTCAGTTTTGTTTCCGCCCTGTTTCGCTGACTTTGTTCAGCGGTAGATGCGTTTGACTTCTTCAACTTTTAAGTATTACACGCTTTATACCTTCATTTCTTCCAGCTGACTATCTTCTAATATTATACTAATCAATCACACATTGTTTTTATAGTTTGTCTAACTCTAATTTTTGCTCAAATGATTTCCGCTGCAAGTTTTTAAATGTTTTGAGGTTGCAGAAAATGTCAAATTTTGATTTTTGAGCGAAGCTTAAAAAATTTGGTCCAAAGTTTCCTAGTTATGTTCGGGCTTATGAGTAACAATCCGGGTTTATGTAATTCGGGGACGTTACAGTATGGTATCAGAGACATCCAGTTAAACCGTTCAAAAGATTACTCATCGGTGCCAATCGTTGCATGGAAGTACTTCAACAACTGTAAGTGTTTATGTTAACCTTAGTTAATAGATATTTAAGAGTGTAATTAACCCTGTGTAGGAATTTAGTACAATGGCCAGACGCCCAGGGAGACCTATAGTGCCAAGAGAAATGCCAAATGTGAGAGAGGAAGAGGAGCCTAGTGTGATTAGGCAGCTGATGGATTTAGTGCGTCAGCAAACTGATCTAGTGCACCAACAGTCTGACCAACTAGGAGTACTGTTGAACCGAGAGGTGCAAGGAAGTGCCAACTCGGGTTCTAGCAATGAACATTTTGGAGATAGATTTCAGAGACTAAGACCACCCATGTTTGATGGACAGTCATCTGATCCAGTTATTGCTGACGGATAGCTTAGAAAGATTGAGAGTATGTTTAGGTGTGCCAACATTGGAGAAGGAGACAAGGTCACGTTGGCAACATTCCACTTGGCTGGTGAAACTCAACTGAAAACAATAGAGACCACCACTGATGTTATGACAATGCCTTGGTCACAGTTCAAGGACGTCTTCTATGAGAAGTATTTTAATAGCATAGTCCAAACCGCGAAGAAACTGAGTTTCTAAACTTGAAGCAGACAGGGTCTGTGGCCGAGTACAGTAGACAATTTGAATCCTTGTCCAGGTTTGCTGGACATTTTACTCACAAGGAAGAGGATAAAGTGTTTAAATTTATGCATGGACTGAAGCCAGAAATCTACCGAGGGGTTAAATTTTGTGGTATTAAAGGCTTGACATTCAGCGAGGTTGTGTCCACTGCCCTGGAAGTGGAAGAAGCTGAAAGGAAGTGTGCTGGACCAAAGGAGGTCCCACAAAGGTTTAACCAGCCACACCAACTAAGAGAAACGAAGAGGCCAAGTGAAGGCCAAAATAGCCAAGGAGCAGGAGGGAAAGTACAGAATGTCAGGAAATTTCCCCAGTGTCCTAAGTGTTTGAAGAACCACCTGTGGGAATGCAGACTGGGCTTTGGGAAGTGCTTCAACTGTGAGGAGGTTGGACACACGTTCAAGGAATGCTCGAAGCCTAGAATCACCAGATGCTACAATTGTAACAAGGTCGGCCACATTAGCAGAGACTGTCCAGTTCCTAAGAATGGCCCTGCTATGATTAAACCAAGAATATTCTCCATGACAGAGTCGGGTGAGGAACAGCCCGCTGTTATGTCAGGTACTATATTGATTAACTCTGTGTCTGCTTTTACTTTAATAGATTCTAGTGCGACGCATTCATTCATAGCATCTGCATTTGGTGTTAAGTTAGATGTACAGTTTACCCCTTCCATGCATGTGTTTAGTGTTGCATTACCTTCCGGTGAACGCATGCACTCTAACCAGGTGATGCTTGAAAGTGTCGTGTTAGTAGGGAACGTAAGTCTACCTGCTGATCTTATAATTATGGATATATTACGATTTGATGTAATCCTAGGTATGGACTGGTTGTTTAAACTCCACGCCACAATTGATTGTAGAACTGGAATAGTTAGCTTTCAACCCCCTGGTAATTTGAAACATACCTTTTCAAGCTTCAAAGAAGAGTAAGGAAATGTCTGTGATGACTTCTATTAACACTAGATCTTCCCTGTGTGGAGAGTATTCGTGCTTCTTAGCTAGCGTTTTAGACACACAGCTTGTAGGAAAAGCAAATCCTCAAAATGTCTTAATTGTCCAAGACTTCCCCGAAGTATTTTTAGATGACCTTCCTGGTTTACCACCAGATAGGAAAATTGAATTTGTTGTAGATGTTTACCCCGGCGCCGAACCTGTGTCTAAAAATCCATATAGACTAGCACCTACAGAACTTAAGGAATTGAAGAAACAGTTGGAGGATTTATTAGAGAAAGGGTTCATACGCCCTAGCTTTTCACCGTGGGGTGCACCTGTCCTTTTTGTCAAAAAGAAAGATGGATCAATGCGTATGTGCATAGATTATAGAGAATTGAATAAGTTAACTGTCAAGAACAAGTATCCTTTACCAAGGATTGATGATTTATTTGACCAACTTAGTGGTACAAGAGTTTTCTCTAAGATTGACCTTAGGTCCGGTTATTATCAGTTAAAGGTTAAATTTGAAGATATCCCAAAGACTGCCTTTCGCACAAGGTATGGACATTCTGAGTTTTTGGTTATGTCTTTTGGGTTGACAAATGCATCAGCTGCCTTTATGGATCTTATGAATAGGGTGTTTCATGAATACCTAGATAAATTTGTCATAGTGTTCATTGATGATATTCTGATCTATTCTCGTACTAAAGATGAGCATGCTAGGCACCTGACCTTGGTGTTGGAAGTATTAAAACAGCACCAACTTTACACCAAGTTTTCTAAGTGTGGATTTAGTTTGGACCAAGTTCACTTTTTAGGACATGTTATCTCTGGGGATGGGATATCTGTTGATCCAGCTAAGGTTCAGGCAGTTAAGGAATGTCCCCAACTAAGGAATGCTATAGATATCAGGAGTTTTCTTGGACTTGAAGGGTATTATAGAAAGTTCATTGAAGGATTTTCGAAGATTGCTACACCTCTTACTAAGTTAACAAGGAAAAATGTGAAGTATATATGGACTGATGAATGTGAGCATAGTTTCCAGACCTTGAAACAGAAACTGACCAATGCTCCAATTTTAACCCTTCCAGTCGAAGATGGTAAATTTAGTATTTATTGTGATGCTTCCAAAATTGGTCTTTGTTGTATGTTAATGCAGAATGGAAAAGTGATAGCTTATGCCTCTAGACAGTTGAAAACACATGAGAAGAACTATCCTACACATGACTTAGAATTAGCTGCAGTGGTATTTGCACTTAAAATTTGGAGGCATTACCTGTATGGGCAATCTTGTGAGATATTTTCAGATCATAAGAGCTTGAAGTATATTTTCACACAGAAGGAACTAAACATGAGGCAGCGTCGATGGTTGGAATTTGTCAAGGATTATGATTTTGAGATAAAATACCATCCCAGTAAAGCAAATGTTGTGGCAGATGCTTTGAGTAGAGTAACAACATCAACCCCATCTATGATTTTTGATATGTCATTAGCCTTAGAGTCAGAATTCCAGAGGTTTAATCTAGAAGTAGTATCTAGTGTATCAACCATACTCTCAGCCATAACCTTAAAGCCTACTATTTTGGAGAAAATAAAGGAAGCTCAGGCAAATGATGTGGAATGCAACAAGTACAAATTAAGCATAGGATCTACTGTTAATTTGGATTTCAACTATTCCGTCGATAGAATCCTTAAATTTAGAAATAGGTGGTTTGTTCCTGCCGTTAAAGAACTTCGAGATGAGATTCTTTCAGAAGTACATTCTTCCAGGTTCTCTGTTCACTCTGGGAGTACGAAGATGTACAAGGATCTCAGGCAACATTATTGGTGGCCAGGTTTGAAACGAAGTGTGGCGGAATATGTAGGATCGTGTTTGATTTGCCAACAGGTTAAAGCTGAACATCAGAGGCCTGCAGGGACCTTACAGCTATTACCAGTTCCCGAATGGAAATGGGAACAAATAACGATCGACTTTGTTATGGGATTGCCTAAGACAGCAAAGGGGCATGATGCTATTTGGGTAATAGTTGACCGACTAACCAAATCAGCTCACTTCCTACCGATAAAGGTGACTTACTCGATGAATCAGTTTGCTGAGTTGTATGTGCACGAAGTTGTTAGACTACATGGAGTTCCAAGTTCTATAGTTTCAGACCGAGACTCTAGATTTACATCCAAGTTTTGGAAGAGTTTGCACGAGGCTATGGGCACGCAGCTTAGTTTTAGCACAGCTTTTCACCCTCAAACAGATGGACAGTCTGAAAGGACCATTCAAACATTAGAGGATATGCTTCGTGCATGCACATTGGATTTCCAAGGTTCCTGGAGCAAGTACCTATCCTTAGTAGAATTCTCTTATAATAACAGTTTTCAGGCAACAATAGGAATGACACCTTATGAAGCATTGTATGGACGAAAGTGCAGATCTCCTTTGTACTGGGATGAAGTTGGTGAAGCACAGTTGCTTGGCCCTGACATTGTGCAACAAACTGTTGAGAAGGTTGCCCTCATCCGACAGAGAATTTTGGCAGCTCAGAGTCGACAGAAAAGCTATGCAGATTGCAGGCGTAGAGAATTGGAATTTGAGATAGGTGATGAAGTTTTTCTCAAAGTGTCACCATTCAAAGGAGTTGTCAGATTTGGGAAAAGGGGCAAGTTGAACCCCAGATTTATTGGACCGTTCACTATTCTGAAAAGAATTGGGAGAGCAGCCTATCAGTTGCAGTTACCGGCTTCTATGGAGGGGATACATAGTGTGTTCCATGTTTCTATGTTGAAGAAATGCATAAGGGATCCATATCAAATTGTGGAATAGCAGAACATCGAAATTCATCATACTTTTACTTATGAAGAGAAACCAGTAAAGATCTTAGACTATGCGGTTAAAGTATTGCGCAACAAAGAGGTTCCTCTAGTGAAGGTCTTGTGGCACAACCCGAACTTAGAGGAGACAACTTGGGAGCGCCAGCAAGACATGATGGACCAACATCCAGAATTATTCAGGTACTGAATTTTGAGGACAAAATTCTTTAAGGAGGGTAGATTGTAACACCCGGTTTCTATTAACCGATTTACCTTTTCCATTTATAGAGAATGTTTTTTTAAAAAAAAAATTGAAATTTGAGTGATTTAGTGATTAGGTTAATAAGTGAATAAGTAAGGATAAAATGGTAAATTGAAATTTATTGTGGATAACGTATTTAAGGAAACGTTTAATGAGGTTTAGCCGTCACTGTTCCTTCATTTTCCTTCTCGGTATTCAGCTCAATCTCAACAGGGCTCTAAGTGATTTTCCCTCCGATCTCCATTTCCTCAAACTAGGTAAGTTTTCCTTCGTTTTCTCGAGATTTAGTGGCTAGATAGCAGAGAGAGTGCATTGAGTGTATTTTTGAGAATGCTGTGAGTGAGTTGAGTTCGGGTTAGTGTTGAATCAAGAATGTACGATGATCCGAACTTCTAAACTAGCTCTTTAGGTTTGTGAATGGTGAAGGATGAGGTTTAGTGAATATCTGAATGGTATTTTGTTTATGACATTAGGTGAACAGGGCTTCCAAAGTAGTTGAAACCGAGCGATTCCCAGGAGACCAGGTAAGTGAAGTTTGCTTGCGCCTTCGGGCCTACATCACAAAACATTAGGAACATGTTTATTTGAATGTGTCTGTATTCTATGCATCATGTTTTAAAAGTATACGAAAATGAATTTGAATGCATGTTGGCATGGTAAAGAATGAACATAATGAAACAGCTATGCGAAACAGATTTACTGTTAAGGGAAATAATCTGCCCCTTAATGAGACAGTGGATATTTATACTTTGGGAGAGTTGATCCAACTCCCAATTTCATAGGGGGATCAGAAACAGCTATGTGAATCAGATTACTGTTAAGGGAATTAATCCACCCCTTAATGAGTCAGTGGATATTTATACTTTGGGAGAATTGATCCAACTCCCAATTTCACATGGGGATCTGAACAGAAACGATGAACGACAACTGAGATGAGAAAGTAGAAATTGCATGTTTAGGAATTCAGATATCAGCATTTCATTTCATTACTGCTCTACTTACTTAGCATTAGGCTAATAGATGAGTTTTGTGATGTAGGTGAAGAAGTGACAGCATGTGTGTTTACTGAGTTCGCTGAAGAATAGGTGATGTTGGAGGAGCACTTCTCTGCCTCGATTTGGTATACTGATGAGGCGGATTAACTGGTGTCTGAAGAAGTGAAGATTCAGTGAGCTATGATTTGATTTAAGTATGTTAAGTTTTCTAATGACAGAAGTGATTTTAATGTTTTTTTTTTGGATACATTCCCTTGAGACTTTCTGATAAAAGTACTCTGTTGGTTTTAACACTTGTCCGTAGGTGAAGTCTTAGTAGTTATTTGATGTTTTGATACCTTTGGGAATTTCCTATCTGCCAAAGAAAACGTGAATTAATGTAGTGGAGTTTATCATTTTCAAAGTCATGTCGAGAATACAGATGTTGTTTTTTTTTTTTTTTTTTTTTTTTTTTTTTTTTTTTTTTTTTTTTTTTTTTTTTTTTTTTTTTTTTTTTTTTTTTTTTTTTTTTTTTTTTTTTTTTTTTTTTTTTTTTTTTTTTTTTTTTTTTTTTTTTTTGGATACATTCCCTTGAGACTTTCTGATAAAAGTACTCTGTTGGTTTTAACACTTGTCCGTAGGTGAAGTCTTAGTAGTTATTTGATGTTTTGATACCTTTGGGAATTTCCTATCCGCCAAAGAAAACGTGAATTAAATGTAGTTGGAGTTTATCATTTTCAAAGTCATGTCGAGAATACAGATGTTGTTCTTTTGTTAATGTTTTTTTTTTTTTTTTTTTTTTTTTTTTTTTTTTTTTTTTTTTTTTTTTTTTTTTTTTTTTTTTTTTTTTTTTTTTTTTTTTTTTTTTTTTTTTTTTTTTTTTTTTTTTTTTTTTTTTTTTTTTTTTTTTTTTTTTTTTTTTTTTTTTTTTTTTTTTTTTTTTTTTTTGTTGTAAGTTCCATCATAGGTGAATAAAGTTCATTGGTGGATGTCGTGCGTTAAGCTTACCGAATGATGTAGTAGAAGTCTTGTCGTTTAGCGATCGGTGGATGTCGAGTGTTATAGCTGTCGGCAGATGTGGGAAATAGTTTTGTCGTTTAGCGATCGGTGGATGTCGAGTGTTTTAGCTATCGGCAGATGTGGGAAATAGTTTTGTCGTTTAGTGATCGGTATAAGTAGTCGATTCTATCGGCAGAGGCTGGATGGATGATTCATCCGGCTGACGTCATCGGTAGATGAAGGTAGCAAAACTTGTCGTTTTGCGATCGGCTGGAGCTGGAAGATTGATTCCTCCGGCTGACGTCATCGGTGGGAAACCTTCAGTTTTGTTTCCGCCCTGTTTCGCTGACTTTGTTCAGCGGTAGATGGGTTTGACTTCTTCGACTTTTAAGTATTACACGCTTTATACCTTCATTTCTTCCAGCCGACTATCTTCTAATATTATACTAATCATTCACACATTGTTTTTATAGTTTGTCTAACTCTAATTTTTGCTCAAATGATTTCCGCTGCAAGTTTTTAAATGTTTTGAGATTTGAGAAAATGTCAAATTTGGATTTTTGAGCGAAGCTTAAAAAATTTGGTCCAAAGTTTCCTAGTTATGTTCGGGCTTATGAGTAACAAACCAGGTTTATGTAATTCGAGGCGTTACACTCCCGTTTTTCTTATCAATTTTTTTCTTCCTTTTTAATCCGTTATACACTACCTTTGGAAAATTATTTGTGTAGCGGAAGACTTTTCTTATGAAACGTTATAAACTTTTATCTTTTGAAAGTCATTAACGTAGTAGAAGACTTCTCATAAATAGTTCAACATCCATTGAGAAGAATACATAAACTTCATTAAAATTCGTTCTACCAAAAAATACATCTTGAAAGCCATGTCCCACAATTTTAAAATCGTTGAAACTACGTCAAGCGCTCACCATGGACATACCTCCTCAAATTCATCTTTCACTAAACACACTTCTCATTATCATTCTCCTTTTCCTACATAAAAAGGTTAACCTATAAGTCAAACGCTTGGTAAGTAATGCATAAATAACATAACATGAAATACATTTTCATAAAAACATGCAATTTCTTTCTTTATTTTTTTCTTTACTTTTTGTTTCTCTTTGTTGGGCATCAATCTAGAGGAAGAGTAGGCATGACTATGGGGCACACACCACTTACGTCTCACAGCTTTGGGAGAGAGTCTCGATGTCAATCGATACCTCCGCTAGTTGTCAGACGCATCAAGCACGATGACCTTGACACCTTCAACGAGGCCCTGCCGCACCAGAATTAACGAGCTTATCCCCCATATGTCACAACTTAGGGAAAGTCTGTCCTCAAGCCCAGCCCATACAAAACTTCATTATGTACACTTGTTTTTGTTTCGTTTTTAGTCTTTCATCATGAAAATATATACATAAAACCTTTTTCCTTTATTTCTTTATAAAACATTTTCATGATGCATGAAGGCTTGTAAACATACTCATAACGATCATTCAATCATATCAACACTTCATATAACAAAAACACGACATCAACCAACGTTATCACATATATCTTGGCATGTCATCAACTAACATCATAACATGCTAACAATTCGTATCACATTTAACACATCATATCAACAATTCATTGCATAATATACTTTATCCCAATTTCACAACATGTTCTCTATCAATCCATATTATCACACATCACAACATCTCACCAACCAACATCATCCTATAAACATAACGTATTATCAACCAACATTATTGCATATCTCATAGCATTAACATTATCAACCAATAAATATAATCCTTGCATCTTGTGATGTAGCCCAAAAGACCAAACACATGCATACATTACTACCCATAATATAGTCCTCAATCAATGTTATTCTACATCTTATAACACTAACATTATAAATCATTAAATAAAATCCTAGCATCTTGTGATGTAGGCCGTTAGATGAATTGCATGCACTCGTTACATACCTAGCAACTTATTTGGTTATCATTTTGATAAGATCAACCTGAAACTAACCAAATTTCATGTGAACATTTATTATACTCACATCAGTTAAACATGCATAACTATTCATATATTTGTCCACTTTGAGTGATTCTTGAACCTATGATTCCTTAAAATGGTTTCTATTAGTATATCAAATTCATTCAGAGTAAGTCATTTCCATGTCCAAATTTATTTCGTCATGCATGAAAATGTTGCTTTTCCTTCACTGTTTGCTTCCAAATTTAGCAATTCATAATTTTCTATATACTAATTCAATTATCATAATTCCAATGCCTAAAGATTCATTAACATGTCTATTAATGCCCATCTAGGCATTAAAAATATTGTCATGATAACACATCAATTTATTTCGTCATGCATGAAAATGTTGCTTTTCCTTCACTGTTTGCTTCCAAATTTAGCAATTCATAATTTTCTATATACTAATTCAATTATCATAATTCCAATGCCTAAAGATTCATTAACATGTCTATTAATGCCCATCTAGGCAAGATAGATCGGTGCTACCAAAACTAAACCATGTGCAGATTTGTTATTCACAGTTTTATCTAACTTCAACAATTCATAACTTGCAATCCTCTTGTCCATTTCCATTGATTCTAGACCTTATAACTCCATTACGATGTCCAATATAACATAGTAAAATATCATATATTTAGAAGTCTATTCATTGGGTAATCGGGCTTTACAAACAATAATTGTATAGTTTTTCTAACATTTTTTAACCAATCTCACAATAATTGCACAAACATGTCATTGTCTCCATTTCTTTACATGCATGACTACCAACATGCATTTAAAAATATTTTAATAGTTCCAAAGAAAAAAATATTGAATCAAATTGGAAATCTCAAAGTCCGATACAACTTTCTTGAAAACCTCTTCATAACACCCTTATTCCAACACTTTTCATACATAGATTATCATGTATTAAGAACTAAAATACAAGATGCAATGACCCCGACCCTCTCCGGGTTGTCACAGGATTTGAATTAACATTGACTTAACTTTGACTTAAGACCTCGTATTTTCATATAAAATTTTTCATTTTTACTTAACACTTTTAAAGAAAACGGACTTAGACAATTGACCCACCTTTATCGACCTTTAGGGTCTAAGTTTGACTTAAACATTTTGGGCGTAAAATATTTCTACTTTTAAAACATTAAAACGAGGACTAAAACCATTATTTGTTAAAACGTTGACTCGATTTTTGAGTCGTTAAAATCCTTAAAAATACGTGGGGGACGCTAGTAAAATACGTTTAAAAAGTATCGTAAAAGATTGGGTTGAAACGTGTTTTGAAAAGTCAACATTTTGAAAAAAAATCAATTTGGGCTCAAGGAGGTGCGGCACGCGCACGGGGCATGGGTGCTGCCCAGACGGCGCGCATACTGTGCGTTGTCGCGTGTGCAGGACCGATGGATTGGCGCCTCGCGCTGATCGATCGACAGCCTTACTGCCGCGCGCCCAACATTCCAGAGAAGGTGCCGATCGATCGGCGCCTAGCGCACCGTGCCTGCTACGCGCGCGCTGTAACGCCCCGAATTTTTCTGAACCCGGTTCGCTACATAAAGCTCGATCATGACTAAGAAATCTCTTTTTTTTTAAAAGAAAAAAAGAAAAAAAACTTCGCTTGACAGTCAAATTTGACATTTTCTAAAAGCTCAAAATATTTAAAACTTGCAGCGGAAATTCGTTTAAACAAAAATAAAATTAACCAAAAACCATATTAAAAAAAAACGTTGGAAATGTTGAGAAACAATCGATTAAGAAGCAAAGGTTTAACCCGTGAAAATACTTTAAAGGTTGGAAAAGTCAAACTCGTCATTCGCTGAACAAAGTCAACGAAGGGGGGGAAGGCTATTTGAAGACTTCATCCGGTCGCTAAACGACAAAACATAAAATTTGGTCATCCGGTCAGTCTAACAGGGACATCCACCGGTCACTAAACGACAAAACATAAATTTGGTCATCCGGTCAGTCTAACAGGGACATCCACCAGTCACTAAACGACAAAATATAAATTTGTTCATCCGGTCAGTCTAACCAAGACATCAGCCGGTGACGTCAGCCGGATGATCTCCTCATCCGAACGAATTTTCTCTATATCTACCGGTGACGTCAGCCGGATGATCTCCTCATCCGAATGACTTAACCCTTATCATCTGACGAGCAAAAGCTCGACATCACCGGACGACTAAAACACTCGACATCATCCGATAGCTTTATTAAAATCACCTTCCGATAGAAGACAGACACAACTCTAACTACAGAAAGAAATTTTCTTGCCTCTCCAAGACCTTTCAAAAACGATTCAAACCATTTCATTAATCAAATCCAGTAAAACCAACACTTAAAACTCAACAGGTTACTAGAATCAATAATATTCAAAATGTATTCGAAATGCTAAAATCTCTACTGTCATGAAAACTCGACCTACTCAGACTAGATCATTATCAACTAAACCTCAACATCTGCTGACACCAGTTAGCCCGCCTCATCAGTTTACCAAGCCGAGACATGGATGTACTCCTCCAACCACATCAATCATCTGTGCACTCAGGAAATTCACCTGCAGTGTCCAAAACACCTACATCACAAAACTCATCTATTAGCCTAATGCTAAGTAAGTAAAGCAGTAATGAAAAGACTCACTGAAATATAAATTCCTAAACATGCAATTTCTACTTTCTCAACTCAGTTGTTCATGTTTCGTTTCTGTTCAGATCCCCCTGTGAAATTGGGAGCTGGATCAAATCTCCCAAAGTATATGCATCCACTGGCTCATTAAGAGGCGGATAAATTCCCTTAACAGCATATCTGATTCACATGTTCAGATCCCCCTGTGAAATTGGAAGTTGGATCAACTCTTCCAAAGTATATACATCCACTGGCTCATTAAGGGGCAGGATAAATTCCCTTAACAGCAAATCTGTTTCACATGGATGTTTCAATATGTTCAATCCTCACTATGCCAACATGCATTAAAATTACATTTTCGTATACTTAAAAAAAAATGATGCATGACATACCAAAACACTCCAGCTTACAAACCCTAATGTTTTGTGATGTAGGCCCGAAGGCACAAGCAAACTTTACTTACCTGGATTTCTCTGGGATTAACTGGGTTGCTAACCACTTCGGGTATTGCTCAACCTAAAACCGTAGACAGTGTATTAGTTAAACTTCATTCTAAACTACCCAAGAGTCTAAGGAAAGTAGTTTGGAAGCTCAGGCCCTCATGCATTCCTCTTTACCATCAAGAACCCGAACCCACCCTCAATCACAGCAACCTCAACACTTCCACATTGTGTTCTCTCAGTAAACTTATCACTAAAATGCAAGAAAAACAAGACTTACCTAGGTTGTAGGGGAATCGGGCGAGAGAATCGCCTAGAGAGTTCCACTGCTCGAGCTGAACACCGAAAGAGGGAAAAAGGAATTAGTGGCGGCTCCCCTCACTGGACTTTTCCTTAAATACATTATCCACTAGGTAAAATGCTAATTACCATCATACCCTCGCCTGATCATTTATTAACCTAATCAATAACTCCCCCTCCCAGCCCTTCCATAAAAGTACTTCATAAATAATAAATTTGATTTGATTTAATAGAACCGGGTGTTACACGCGCACCCCAGCACGCCCCAGCGAGCACCAGCGCACAATCCAGTGCGCCTCTGCGCCCCCCCAACACGCCTCTACGAGCCTCCAATGCCCTCCGCGCCCTTCCTTTAACTTTTCACCATTTTCACCACCTTTTTCCCTTTTTTTCACCTACACTTCACGCATAAACTTCCTTCAAACATTACTAAACGTAAAATACCTCAAACTTCAAAAACCAGACTCAAAATGAAACCCAAAAAATGCATCCACATATGTATTTAAAATTCACGAAAACAAACTGCATGGATCGCTCTAAAAACTTAGCGTATCCCTACGAGTTTAAAATACTCAACAATTCCTGTATATTTTTGAAATAAAAAACTTCATTTTCCTATACGTTCTACTACCATAACATATACATCAAAACTCGACTTTTCATACATTTTCTAACAAATCTTTCCATCCACACACATAAACATTTCCATACATTCTCTCATCACGTTTCTATACACATACTTAAACTTTCTTAATTACTCCCAAACAAAATAGACACCTACACATACTGACCACGGTCGGAATCGCCCTAACAATGTTGCCGGGTTGCTGCCATGGTCGTACTCCTCCAACCGCATCCGTAATCCTAGCAAGCTCGTGTAATCTCACCGTGCTGCTTTTCTTCACCTACATCACAGAACATAAACAGTAAACCTAATGCTTAGCAAGTAGTGCCAATATGAATTTAAAATATTTAACTTAACATATGTAGTTTCTACTGTTTCAATCGTACATAAACGTTTCGTTTCAGTTTCTACCATTTCTATCATTTCTACCGTACATACATGTAATCCTCTACAAATGGAGGGCAGATCAGTTTCTCAATCTCTAGACGTTCCACATCTACATTTGAAGGGTGAACCACTTCCCTCAGACACTACACATTTTCTACGGTTGTAGTTTTTGCATTCTACTCGTGAAAACACATGCTCAAAATATTTTCGTATAGTTTCTAAAACTTGATGCACAAACTAAACATACATAAAACATGCAAGCAATCCTAACATTCTGTGATGTAGGCCAAAAAGGCAACACTCATGCATACACTGCTTACCTGGCGTCCTTAGCAACTTATCTCGATCCGAACTCTTAACCATAGAACCTGAAAAACCTAACATAATAAACGTTGCATTAGCACACGCTCGGCATAACTAGACTCTCATTTTCGTAAAAACATCACAAGTGCATTTAATCCTTTACCAATACGTTAAAACATAATTCTCACGTCCATAAATAATTCGGAGCTCAATTTCTCATAAACTCTAATCCAAAACTAATCAACCAGTCATTAAGGAAATTTATCAAACACCTTACGTGCATATATTCATTCACTAATTCCTCCTTAATCCGATATCCGTTTTCAACGATTCAAATGCCGATACATCACCCATAACGTCTACTGTAACATGTCATAGCTAATTCTTGAATTACACCAAACAATCAAGCCTAGAAATCCATAATTCCAATACGCAGTAAAACGGTATTTCTAAACACCAAAATCCAACCCTATATCCATTTTTCAATCTAACAATCAACAATAACTATTAATCTTTCATCAATAACCATCAATACACCAAAACTATCGATTTCTAACCAAAACCTAAAATTACACAAAACCTAAATCGATAAACCCTAACGAATAAAAACCATAAACCGAAAACTAATTGTCTAGAATAGTAGAGTCTTACCTAGAGTGTTGAATCGTCAAAGAAAAATCGAGAGAAACGATCGTCAGAGGAGACGAATGCTTGGCTGAGAGAAAATCATCGCGGGAGGAGAGGGAGAACGCAGGGGAGGGTTCTCTGGCGTGAAGGAGAGAAATGAAGGTGGGGGGGGGGGGGGGGTTCTAATTTTTATAAAATTTAACTTAGCAAATTACCGTTTTGCCCTTTGTTCAATTCTTTTATTAATTTGTTATTTCGTCTATCGATTTGATTTCTCCGAAATTTCTTTATTTCTGCAAATATTCTAAATTATTCCTAAGGTTCTAACAAAACTTCTCGTTCGCAAAACATGCTTAATTTACTATTTTTACGAATAAAATACTAATAACGGAAAAATTAGAAGTACAAAACTCGAAACCCTTAAATTGGAAATTCCGGGCGTTACATCCTACCCTCTTAAATTGAAATTTTGTCCTCAAAATTGTTGCTTTGCTACTCCTTTAATTACTTGCTCTCACATTTTCCTCGTAATTACGCTCGCGATATTACTATCGACGCCCTTATTGTCTCAATTACCTACCGGGCATTGACAAATCCTATATCTCCAAAGTTTTAAATCTTACTGACTATGCACTTAATCGCTAAATCGCTCTAACTTGACTTCAACCCTAGTTTTTCTTCGAACTAAATTCATTTGGGTACCACATTTCCCTAATTTTGTGTCTATCAAACACGCACATAACCACTTTAAGTCCTCAAAGTGTAACGCCCCGAGTTATCTGAACCCGGTTTGTTACACAAAAGATCGTACATGACTAAGAAATCTCAACTGTATTATTGTTTTTTATTTTTATTTTTTAACTTTGCTCAACATTCAACATTTGACATAAACTAAAATCTCAAAACATTTAAAACTTGCAGCGGAAATCTTTTGGACAACAATAGAGTTAAACAAAACTATGAACATTGTTTGAAACGTAAGAGATAAAGGGCTAAAAAGAAATATAGGTTTAAATCGTGAAATACTTGGGAAGTCGCAGAAGTCAAACGCATCTGCCGATGGACAAAGTCAACGGAAGAAGCAGAAACAGCAAAGAGAAGACTTCTGCCGATGACGTGGACCGGAAGAGTTGGAAAACAAAAGACATCTCTTGGTGGACAGCATCTACCGATGACGTCAGCCGGATAAATCAATTACCCAACATCAACCGATCGCAAAACGACAAGCATAATACTCACTCATACCGGTAGTGCAAAATCTACATCTTCCGATAGAATTAAACCTACATCATCTGATGGCTTTTCTGAAGACATCTTCCGATAGAATCAAACCTACATCATCCGATGGCTTTTCTGAAGACATCTTCTGATAGAAATTAACCTACATCATCCGATGGCTTTTCTGAAGACATCTTCCAATAGAATTAAACCTACATCATCCGATTGAATAAACTTCATGTACCGATGGCTTGACTGAGACATCATCCGATGACTTTACTAAAGACATCTTCCGATAGACCACAGAGCAACATTTTAACTACTCCTTGCTATACAAAAACAACTCTAACTACAAAAAGGAATTTACTTACTCCACTGAAAATCATTCAGAAACAATTCAAACCAAAGCATTACTCAAAATCCAGTAAGTACCAACATCAAATCCCAACAGAATACTACTATCAGAAATGTAACGACCCTTAAACTATTCCTCGAAATTCCCGATAGATTTAAAAAATTTTTTATACTAGGTAAATCTCATAACATTGAGCTGAAATTAAATCATTGAAATCGTTTGGGAAATCATTGGAAGGCTTTTTAAATAAAACATTCTAAAACCTCAATTCAATTTAAAACAAACAATTAAATGACAATTAAACCATCAGCCATTTGAGACAAAAGAGCACCGAAGCAGGGGAGGGGCTGAAGAGTCAATTCAGCCCATAAAACCATAGGCGACTGAATGCCTAACGTTAGGCGTTCGAGCGCCCCACACACAGGCGCCCGAACGCTCATCTGTGAGCGTTCAGTCGGTTCACGTTCTGTTTCCAGAACGTGAAATCTGACCTACAAACCGACTGTACGCCACTCTACCCGCGTACGGTCGCCAAACTCTCTGGAAAACCAGAGAGTTCTGCGTTCCAACTCCTTTCCCTCTGCGAACAGTCACCTCCCACATTTTCGTTCTTTCCTTCTTCTTTCCTTTCACGCCCTGTACACCACATTTACGCACACAAGCACTCCTCTCTTTTCTCATTCCTTCATCACACACCATTTCATACATTTCACAAAACACACTTCTACACAATAACACTATCTCTCACATACATTGTACACGCTATCAATCACCCGTTCACCGACTCAAAACACATTTAAAATATAACAAAACTTCTTAAAAACGAACCGCGTGGTTCCGTTTGAAAGTCTAACATATCCTCCTGTTTTAAAATCACTAAACAGTTACAAAATACTTTCAATAAAAGGTTTTCAAAACAATTATAAATCAGTTTCCAAAACGCTTAAAACATTAAATCTATCCACTATCAGATCCAAACATCCTAAAATATTTAACTATACAAATTTCCTATATTCTATCTATCAATTCTCCAAAAGTTTACCTACGTCCCCACTAGTCAAAATCACGCTCCGACTGCCAGCGCACTCCAACGGGCCACCCTTCTTCAACATGCTCATACTTCAGGCGGAGGGACGTCTTCCTCACCTGCCTCAAAATCACCTACACCATAGAATTAAACACGTGAGATAGAGGCTTAGTAAATCTGTAACGACCCTTAAACATACCCCTAATTTTTCCGTATAAAATTTTTCTTTTTATGCGTATAAACTTTAAATCTAACTTTCGAGCGGAAATAAAACCTTTAGAGCCGGAATTGAAATTGTTAACAGCATTTAAAATTTCCTTTGAAAACTAATTAAACTTTTAAACTATTAATTAAACTTTAAATAATAAAAGAAATAATTAAAATAAAAAAACTTCTTTTTTTTTTTTTTATTTAAGTACATGTTTTGCCAAAAACGGCAGAACATGTGGCGATCTCAACCAGGCGAGTAGTCGCCTGGTTGATCGCCTGGCGTTTCTTCGGCCAACAAGCAATCGCCACATTTATGTGACAATCGCTGCACCCAGGCGATTACTCGCCACCTTCTCTGGATTTCTCCAGAGAAGGGTGAACTCCCTTGGCGCTTCAAGCAGAGAGATGGGCGATTGCTCGCCTCCCTCAGGCGAATATTCGCCACTGCCTCTGGATTTTGAATTCCAGAGGCTGCTTTTCTTTAACTACTTCACGCCCTCATTCCCTGCATACACCAATTACACACCCAACACACACAACATCCAATCTTCACCTTTCACATTCCATTTCACACATTTCATGCATTCCTTGAAAATGCATTTCTACGCCACAACACTATCATTAACACACTTTACACTCGTCATTCGGTTACCGACTCAAAATACGTTTAAAACATAACTTATTTCGTAAAAACGAACCGCGTGGTTCCGTTTAAAAGTTTAACATATCCTCCTGTGTTTAAAACCAATAAAACTTTACAAAATACATTTAATTTCTCAAAACATTTTCTACTAACTATCCAGATTCTAACGTCCTATAATATTCTAACAAATTTCTATTCAAAATAACCCAAAATACCTATGAACGTCCCCACGGGTCAAAATCACGCTCCGACTGCCAGCGCACTCCCACGGGCCTCCTCCTTCAACATGCTCATACTTCAGGCGGAGGGACGTCTTCCTCACCTGTCTCAACGTCACCTACACCATAAAGACACCTATGAGATAAAAATCTCAGTAAGCCCTACGTAAATGCTAATGCATGATCATTTATGCAATGAAAACCGTCCATGTCATTTCATTTCAGTACGTGTCAGTCTAGGTTAACGGGCCCTATGTGCATTCAGATGGATAGGGCACATCAAGCGGGTAGACAGCCCACACCATCTGAAGGGAGGAAGACCCGCTCACCACGGAACGCCAGGTCTGAACCTCACCCGAATAACCTCCATGCGTTGTTTAATCATGATACTTTACTTGCCACATGCATGCAATTCTTTTTCTTTGAATTCAATGCGTAAATTCATTTTTCATGGCAATTTGAAGACTATGATGCATGAACAGTTCAATATAAACATAAAGTAACAATCGCATATGTACCATCAGGACGATAAACAAGCAACATATAAAAACAACTAGTCTTAACTACCCAAACCCAAAGCAATTTAAACAATCAATCCTCAAGTTCCTCGAGACGACTTGACATATGGTGTAGGTCGATTGGCCAAAGTAAGTCACGAGAACTTACCTCGCGTCCGTTGTTCACCGAGCTTCGTCCAAAATCGTTCGTTCACCTATAAGATTTCACAACATACATATACATTAAGTCGAGTCTAAAACCGTCAAACTCCGAAATTTCAAAATCCTAACTAAAGAAAATTCTCTTAAACTCTATTTTGGTTCATTGAGGCATTTCGTCGAGCAATTTGCGCTCGAGAATCATCAAACTCCATTAATGGGGGTTTTTAAGCTCCAAGTTACCCAATACTTCAATACACCCAAACAAATCGATGAACTAAGCTCTAATAATACCCAATACGTCTATTAGAGTCGTAACTAAGCTCGACCTATAAATTTCAAACCTCGATTCACGTTTTCAACGAAAACTCTAACGAACCCTAATTGTTTTAGACCCTAGAAATCGCTATTTAACGTTCCAAAAGTGTAGAGCCTTACCTAGAGGGCGAAGACGGAGTAAGCACGTGATGGATCGAGTAGCCGGAGGAAGGCAATCGCTGCCGGAATGAAGAAGTCGTCGGAGGAGGAAGAGAAATCGCGTGGAGGAGGAGAGAAAATAGAATTTTCGTTGAAGTGTTTGTAAAATGAAGGAATTTGTGATATTTAATAAAAGTTGGTTTGGCAAATGACTAAATTGCCCTCCCAATTAACTTCAATTTCTCCTTCCAATTAACTCGTTATTTAACTAACGATCCGATAATCCAAAAATTCTCATATTTCACCCAAAATTCCAATTTATTATTACGGTTTCGTTAAAACTTTCCGTCTGCAAAACAGACTTAATCTGGCGTATTTACAAAATGGCCGTATATATTAGAATAGAAATAATTCCCGTAAAGCCGGGTGTTACATTCTACCCACCTTATTTAAATTTTGTCCTCAAAATTTCATTACATAAACAGTTCAGGATACTTCAACATCATATCCTGCTGTCGTTCCCATGTAGCATCCTCTACGTCATGGTTTCTCCACAAAACCTTTACTAGAGGAATCTCCCTGTTCCGCAATACTTTAATAGAAGACTCCAGGATTCGTACTGGCCTTTCCTCGTAGGTCAGCGTTGGTTGTACTTCAATCTCCCTTGTTTCAACGACGTGTGATGGATTACGCACGCATTTTCTAAGCATAGACACGTGGAACACATCGTGAATACCTTCCATCGATGCTGGAAGCTGCAATCTATACGCCATAGTCCCGACCCTCTTCAGGATAGGAAAGGGCCCTACAAAACGTGGGTTCAATTTGCCTCGCCTTCCAAATCGCATAACGCCTTTGAACGGAGAAATCTTTAAATACACCTCGTCACCTTCCTTGAACTGTAATTCTCTCCGTCTGGTGTCAGCATAACTCTTTTGGCGGCTTTGTGAAATCTCTATGCGTTGTCTAATAACAGCGATCTTCTCTGCTGTTTGTTGTAAAATATCTGGGCCAACAATGCTAGCTTCGCCTACCTCATCCCAATATAGTGGAGACCTGCATTTTCGACCATACAGCGCCTCATACGGAGCCAGACCAATCGTAGCCTGGAAGCTGTTATTGTATGAAAACTCGATCAATGGCAGATATCGGCTCCACGAGCCCTGAAACTCTAGCACGCAGGCTCTAAGCATATCCTCAAGAATCTGATTTGTCCTTTCGGTCTGTCCGTCAGTCTGAGGATGAAATGCCGTGCTAAAATTTAACTGAGTTCCCATCGCCTTATGTAAACTCTTCCAGAACTTCGAAGTAAATCTAGCATCTCTATCAGAAACAATAGAGATAGGCACTCCGTGTAGTCTGACAATCTCCTGTACGTACAGCTCAGCTAGCTGGTCCATAGAATAGGTCATCTTCACTGGCAGGAAGTGGGCCGTCTTTGTCAAACGGTCCACGATCACCCAAATACCATCGTGCCCTTTTGTTGTTCTCGGGAGTCCAACTATAAAATCTGTGGATATTTGCTCCCACTTCCACTCCGGAATAGGCAATGGCTGTAGGGTTCCAGCTGGCCTTTGATGTTCTGCCTTTACCTGTTGACAAATCAGGCAGGTCTCTACATACCTGGCAATTTCTCTCTTCATATTAGGCCACCAAAAATGTTGTCTCAAGTCTCTGTACATTTTGGTGCTCCCCAGATGCACTGAATATGCCGAGGAATGTGCCTCAGTTAAGATCTCATTTTTCAGCTCATCATCGTCAGGCACGTACCATCTGTGGCTAAATTTCAATACTCCATCATCTGTCAGGTTAAAATCAGACGAATCTTCAGATGTCATGCTCATTCGATGCCTTTCACACTCCAAATCGTCCTGTTGAGCCTCTCGGATCTTGTCTAAAATCGTCGGTCTAAGAGAGATGTTAGTAAGCATGCTAGACAATTCTGCCACCATCTCTACATCGAACTTCTCTATCTCAGATCTCAACATTACCGACATTGACGCAAGCGAAGGCTGGCTTGTTGTAGGAATTCGGCTCAAGGCATCAGCTACTTTATTTGCCTTCCCTGGGTGGTATTTAATTTCAAAATCGTAATCTTTAACGAACTCCAACCACCGTCTTTGTCGCATGTTCAACTCCTTTTGTGTAAATAGGTACTTCAAGCTCTTGTGATCTGAGAACACTTCACACTGTTGCCCATACAGGTAATGTCTCCAGATTTTTAAAGCAAATACCACCGCTGCGAGCTCAAGGTCGTGTGTCGGATAGTTTTGTTCATATGGCTTCAATTGTCTAGAAGCATAAGCGATGACCTTGCCTTCCTGCATTAATACACATCCCAGTCCGATCCCCGAGGCATCACAGTAAATATTGAACTTATCACCCTCGACTGGTAGTGTCAGAACTGGAGCCGTAGTCAACCTCTGTTTCAGTTCCACAAAGCTTTTCTCACAAGCAGGAGACCATAAAAATCTTTCATTCTTTCTTGTTAACCGAGATAGAGGGACGGCTATCTTTGAGAAACCCTCGATGAATTTCCTGTAGTATCCAGCAAAACCAAGAAACCCCCGTACCTCTCGTACATTCTTAGGCTGTGGCCACTGCTTGAAAACTTCAATTTTTGCTGGATCTACTGAGACTCCTTCCTTAGAGATGATATGACCAAGAAAGCTTACTTGATCAAGCAAGAATTCACACTTAGAAAATTTCGAATACAATTGATGTTGACACAAGGTCCTTAGAACGATCTGCAAATGCTCCTCGTGTTCCTCCTTCGTCTTAGAATAAACCAGGATGTCATCTATAAAAACAACAACGAACCTGTCCAAATATTCTTTGAAGACGCGATTCATCATATCCATAAATGCTGCAGGAGCATTGGTAAGTCCAAAGGACATCACAAGAAATTCGTAATGCCCATATCTCGTTCGAAACGCGGTCTTTTCAATATCTTCTTTTCGGACTTTCAACTGATAGTAACCCGAGCGTAGGTCGATCCTTGAAAACACTCGAGCACCCTGCAATTGGTCAAATAGATCGTCAATTCGGGGCAGTGGATACTTATTCTTCACGGTCAATTTATTCAACTCTCGATAATCAACGCACATCCTGAGAGTTCCATCCTTTTTCTTCACAAATAGGACCGGTGCGCCCCAAGGAGAAAAGCTGGGTCGTATGAACCCCTTGTCTAGTAGCTCCTCCAACTGAGACTTCAGTTCTTTCAATTCAGCAGGCGCCAATCTATACGCATTCTTGGATACAGGCGCTGAACTCGGATAGACATCAATTACAAACTCAATCTCCCGATCAGGCGGTAGCCCTGGAAGATCGTCAAGAAAAATCTCCGAGAACTCTTTAACAACTGGGAGATCATCCGGTTTCAATTTATCAAGTAGCCGAGTATCAATCGCTGTGGCAACAAAAAGTGAGCATCCATCCTTAAATTGTTCTCTGGCTAACATTGAATAAGTAGTAGGTGGTCCACTTAACTTATTTCTCGCTTGAAAAGTGAATTCAACTTTGTTCGGGGGGCGAAAAGTCACCATCCCGGACCCGCAATCAATCGTGGCGCAATGGCGTGCAAGCCAATCCATCCCCAAAATAAGATCATACACCTCTATTCCCATAACTATCAACCGGGCATAGAGAGTGTTGTTTCCCACAGAGACGACGTTGCCCTGGAAAACCTGATCAGACTGCATATTCGCTCCCGAAGGCAGCATTACTCTATATTCGCACTCTGCTAACTCAGATCTTAGCCCCAATCTAATCATGCAAGCAGTTGAAATAAAGGAGTGCGTAGCTCCCGTATCTATCAAAGAAAATACCGGTACACCCATGACTAAAATAGTACCTGCGATGACAGATGGTTGTGCCTCATCGTCGACATCTCCAGGCTCAATAAATGCAAAGATTCTCGGCATAACTGTTCTCTGATTGGTGGCCGCCCTCGGACAGTTCTGAGCAAAATGACCGATCTCTCCACATCTAAAACAACTGTTCGTACCCAACCGACAAGCGCCAAAATGTTCTTTCTGGCATTTGGGACAAACAGGCTTCTGAGTAGCCCCTTGAACTTGCTTTCCTTTGCCCTGATCGTTTCCTCCTTCGTGAGGCCTTTTGACGCCTCGTTATTGTTGTTGTCCTCTGGGTTGCCAACCCTTGTTTCGTACCTGAGGCTAGATCTCCCGAAAGAAGCCTTTAGCAGGCTCTCTAGGCTTAATACAAGTCAATTCAGCAGCTTCGAACTCTAGGGCTCTCGCTACAATCTCTTCATAAGGCACATCCAGGATACCAGACACTATAATATTTTTCGAACCTCTCTATTCAGTCCATCCATGAATTGTTGTACTTTATTCTCATTGTCTCTGACTAGGCGCAGCGCAAATTTAGATAAGGCTTCAAACTTTCTGATATACTCTGCCACCGTACTAGTCTGTTTCAGTTGTGTAAACTCAGCCCTATTTGCCGCCCTCACTGTACGGCTGAAATATTTGTCAAAGAACACGGTTCTAAACCGCTCCCATCTCATCAGAGCCACGTCCGTCGTAGCCTTAATAGAATCCCACCAAGACCGGGCATCCAATGCCAGGTGGAATGTGGCGCACTCTACTTTCTCGGCATTGTCTACTTTGGCATACGCCAACATATCTTCCATTTTTCGAATCCACTCCTCAGCAATAGAAGGATCCGTAGATTGCCCGTCATATGTCGGAGGCCTTAACTTTTGAAACCTCTCCATGCTTGGACCATTAGGAATAACTATATCCTGGGCTTTCCGATTCTCCCGAACCAAATCCGCAATTTGTTGGGCTTGTCGATCCATATGTTGGGATTGACGATCGAGTAGGTCCGTTAGCCTATCCATAGCATCGTCTCGGGTGTCTCTACCTCGAACCATTTTCTATAATCTCCTATAAAAGTTAAACAAATAGCCCTAAGAAATCAAATTAAAATAAAGCAATTAAACGTACTTACAGTTGATGAAGGATGTCCGCGTAGTGGCTGAGCAGTCGTGCAGTCTACAGAACCGTTTTTAAAACCCGGGGGCTCTGATACCATAACTGTAACGACCCTTAAACATACCCCTAATTTTTTCGTATAAAATTTTTCTTTTTATGCGTATAAACTTTAAATCTAACTTTCGAGCGGAAATAAAACCTTTAGAGCCGGAATTGAAATTGTTAACGGCATTTAAAATTTCCTTTGAAAACTAATTAAACTTTTAAACTATTAATTAAACTTTAAATAATAAAAGAAATAATTAAAATAAAAAATCTTCTTTTTTTTTATTTAAGTACATGTTCTGCCAAAAACGGCAGAACATGTGGCGATTGCTCG
Source organism: Begonia masoniana (assembly GCA_022432975.1). NCBI lineage: Eukaryota > Viridiplantae > Streptophyta > Magnoliopsida > Cucurbitales > Begoniaceae > Begonia > Begonia masoniana. Next base: position 29,448,113 of record CM039514.1, read on the forward strand.
CCACAATTGTGGCGAGCAATCGCCCTTCGGTGATCTCAACCAGGCGAGTAGTCGCCTGGTTGATCGCCTGGCGTTTCTTCGGCCAACAAGCAATCGCCACATTTATGTGACGATCGCTGCACCCAGGCGATTACTCGCCACCTTCTCTGGATTTCTCCAGAGAAGGGTGAACTCCCTTGGCGCTTCAAGCAGAGAGATGGGCGATTGCTCGCCTCCCTCAGGCGAATATTCGCTACTGCCTCTGGATTTTGAATTCCAGAGGCTGCTTTTCTTTAACTACTTCACGCCCTCATTCCCTGCATACACCAATTACACACCCAACACACACAACATCCAATCTTCACCTTTCACATTCCATTTTCACACATTTCATGCATTCCTTGAAAACGCATTTCTACGCCACAACACTATCATTAACACACTTTACACTCGTCATTCGGTTACCGACTCAAAATACGTTTAAAACATAACTTATTTCGTAAAAACGAACCGCGTGGTTCCGTTTAAAAGTTTAACATATCCTCCTGTGTTTAAAACCAATAAAACTTTACAAAATACATTTAATTTCTCAAAACATTTTCTACTAACTATCCAGATTCTAACGTCCTATAATATTCTAACAAATTTCTATTCAAAATAACCCAAAATACCTATGAACGTCCCCACGGGTCAAAATCACGCTTCGACTGCCAGCGCACTCCCACGGGCCTCCTCCTTCAACATGCTCATACTTCAGGCGGAGGGACGTCTTCCTCACCTGTCTCAACGTCACCTACACCATAAAGACACCTATGAGATAAAAATCTCAGTAAGCCCTACGTAAATGCTAATGCATGATCATGTATGCAATGAAAACCGTCCATGTCATTTCATTTCAGTACGTGTCAGTCTAGGTTAACGGGCCCTATGTGCATTCATATGGATAGGGCACATCAAGCGGGTAGACAGCCCACACCATCTGAAGGGAGGAAGACCCGCTCAACACGGAACGCCAGGTCTGAACCTCACCCGAATAACCTCCATGCGTTGTTTAATCATGATACTTTACTTGCCACATGCATGCAATTCTTTTTCTTTGAATTCAATGCATAAATTCATTTTTCATGGCAATTTGAAGACTATGATGCATGAACAGTTCAATATAAACATAAAGTAACAATCGCATATGTACCATCAGGACGATAAACAAGCAACATATAAAAACAACTAGTCTTAACTACCCAAACCCAAAGCAATTTAAACAATCAATCCTCAAGTTCCTCGAGACGACTTGACATATGGTGTAGGTCGATTGGCCAAAGTAAGTCACGAGAACTTACCTCGCGTCCGTTGTTCACCGAGCTTCGTCCAAAATCGTTCGTTCACCTATAAGATTTCACAACATACATATACATTAAGTCGAGTCTAAAACCGTCAAACTCCGAAATTGCTAACTCCTAACTAAAGAAAATTCTCCTAAACTCTATTTTGGTTCATTGAGGCATTTCGTCGAGCAATTTGCGCTCGAGAATCATCAAACTCCATTAATGGGGGTTTTTAAGCTCCAAGTTACCCAATACTTCAATACACCTCAACAAATCGATGAACTAAGCTCTAATAATACCCAATACGTCTATTAGAGTCGTAACTAAGCTCGACCTATAAATTTCAAACCTCGATTCACGTTTTCAACGAAAACTCTAACTAACCCTAATTGTTTTAGACCCTAGAAATCGCTATTTAACGTTCCAAAAGTGTAGAGCCTTACCTAGAGGGTGAAGACGGAGTAAGCACGTGATGGATCGAGTAGCCGGAGGAAGGCAATCGCTGCCGGAATGAAGAAGTCGTCGGAGGAGGAAGAGAAATCGCGTAGAGGAGGAGAGAAAATAGAATTTTCGTTGAAGTGTTTGTAAAATGAAGGAATTTGTGATATTTAATAAAAGTTGGTTTGGAAAATGACTAAATTGCCCTCCCAATTAACTTCAATTTCTCCTTCCAATTAACTCGTTATTTAACTAACGATCCGATTATCCAAAAATTCTCATATTTCACCCAAAATTCCAATTTTTTATTACGGCCTCGTTAAAACTTTCCGTCTGCAAAACGGACTTAATCTGGCGTATTTACAAAATGGCCATATATATTAGAATAGAAATAATTTCCGTAAAGCCAGGTGTTACAAAATCTAAGTGAATGCACATGAATGCTATGCTGTGCATGTACAGTTCAAAATCATGCATCCTACCTTTTCGCTATAGATTTCATATACGTCACTGAGGCTTCTCTCTCATTAGATAGGAGCGGCACATCCGGCGATTGGATAGCCCCTCGTATCTAATCGGGGGGAAGACATGCTTCATCCGACAGCCATGTCTGAACCACCGCCACCAACGTGACCATCATTACGTTCATTACCTTTTCGTTATCATTTTCCTTTTCATGAAAACATGCATAGAAACTCATTTTGATGCCGTTCGAAAACTATGATGCGTGAACAAATATCATGCTATGAACGAGATAAAACAAGTAGAAACATATAATAATAAACTAACAATCAACGACCTAACAAAACCTAATTCTAGCTACCCGTTCTAAACTACCCAAACACAACATATCTCCAATTTCCTCGATTGACTCAATTCATACGGTGTAGGCCAAGACAGCCAAACAAGTCACAGAGACTTACCTCGCATCCTTAGCAAATGAATTTAGCTTGACAAATCTCTTTTGTAACTTGAAACCTAAAGCACATCAACTTCAAAATCAATATCTCCAATTGAAACAATCTCAATGCAATTAGTTTCAAAACCAAATATCAACAATTCCAAGCCATCTAATTCAACAAGAACATAAACATGTGTGGCACTTTAAATGAAGCATTTCAAACCAGCACAAGTAAATCAGTTGACTTTAATCACAAAAACTAAGATTCTAGCTCGAAACATGAACCAATTTCGAAAAATTATAACTTCATCTACAAATGTCGAAACGGCTTGATTCCAAAGGCCACGGCTTTCTTAAAGTATCTAATTTAACCCACAAAAACAGTTTTGCGAGATAAAATTAGAAGAATGGTCAAAATGCATCAGAACAGTGACCTGCCGAAATTTCGCTTTACTATTTTACTTAAACTTTGAAAATTCATAACTTCTCCAATTCTTATCCGTTTTCAATGATTCAACATGTTTTGGAAACCTTATTATGTATATTTTAACATGGAATCAACTCTTTATCCAAAATAAAACAGAATCATGATAGAAAGACCAAAAACCGAACTGACCGCGGAAATTCTCCAGTTTTTGTACAACAACTTCAAAAATTCATAACTAAATCAATTCTTAACGAAATCGAGTGATTCAAGTTGCTATGGACTCCTTAGAATGTCTACTTTCTAATGGTGAAACTCATTTATCAAAATCCATTCACATATACTGGCAGAAAAACTAAAACCGAAACTGCTCTGTTTTTAAATCATTACTTTTTGTCCAACTTCGAAAATTCACCATAAATCGCACACATATCCGAATTCAATAATTCAAAATGTCACATAATCCTTACAATGTCTAGTTTAACATAGACTTATTCATTTATCAAAAATCAAACCCAATAAACGGCAGAAAATCAAAAACCGAAGCTGCCCTAACCTTTTCCAGTTTTTGTACATTTAAATCATCAACCAATATCCATCAATTTACCAATGACCATCCAAAAATCAAGAAAAATCCAACAATACATCCAAATCTCAAAACCCTAAATCTCAATCCACGAATTTCTCCTCGAATCTAACCCTAAACTGAAAACCAAACTTACAACCCACACAAACTCACCTTAATTGTTGAAATAGAGGAAAGGGACGACAGAAATCGGAGGAGAGAGCTCCGTCGTTGGTGGCGTCGGCGTGCAGAACTAGAGGGAGGGAGGGAGAAGGAAACTTCTCTGGAAGTTTTCGTGGGAGGAAGAAAACCAGGGGAGGAAATTTTGTTTTATATAAAATTTAATAATAATAATAATAATAATAATAATAACCTAATTACCATATCGCCCTCAATATTTAATTTTCTAACCTAATAGTCATTTAACCTGTTCTCGGCGAGATTCTTATAAATCTAACATTCCGGTCAGCTTAAAAATAATTACTTTCTTACCCGTGTAAATTTTCCGCTCTCGATTCTGACTACAACTTTGCCGTTTAATGACACGTAGAGTTGGAAATTGCGTAAACGGGAATAAAATGGGTGTACGGAAAATTCCGGATGTTACAAGAAATGTCTCAAAGTATTTTTTGAAAACATCAAGCAACTTCTATCATCAGAAAGTTTAACATACTCAAATTGAAATCATTGTCCACTAAACCTTCACAACCACTGACACCAGTTAAACCGCCCCATCAGATGCCAGATCGATGCCTGATTGGACCCCTCCAACCTGCCTAGTCCTCAACAAACTCAGAGAATTCACCTGCGGTATCCTCAACACCTACATCACAAAACTCATCTATTAGCCTAATGCTAAGTAAGTAAAGCAGTAATGAAATGAAATGCTGAAACATAAATTCCTAAACATGCAATTTCTACTTTCTCATCTCAGTTGCATTCACGTTCATTCATAAGCTGATCTGATCCCTCGGTTCCCTTAGGAAGTGGATCAATTTTTCCAATGTTATACATCCTCTACTCGATTAAGGGGCGGATGAATTCCCTTAATAGCTGATTTGATCCCTCTGTTCCCTTGGGAGTGGGATCAATCCTCCCAATGTTATAAATCCCTTAATAATTTAAGTGGTGGATTAGTTCCCTTAATAGTTTGTCTGTCACATTCAGTTCATGTCTTACCATCCTTACATGGAAATTCATTTTTGTAATCTTTTTAAAAAAAACATGATGCATGGCATACAAAATCATTCACAAGATACATAACCCTACTGTTTTGTGATGTAGGCCCGAAGGCACATGCATACTTTACTTACCTGGCTTCTGGAAATTATCTGGTCACTAGCTACTTCGGAAATCTGCTCACCTAAGTTCATAACAGAATATAAATCAAAACTGCACTAAACCTCACCAAGAATCAAACAGTGGTTCGAGGAATCCAGTTAGAAACTCTACTACCCGAGCATTCCCCCTTTATCACTAAAACCTGAATCTACGCTCAATCTCAGCATCCTCAAAATCCTCACATTGTACTCCTTCAGGTATTTAACAACTATATCATAAGAGAAATGAGGAAAACTTACCTAAGTCGAAGGAGAATCGGACGAGGAAAATCGCCTAGAGAGCTTGGCTGCTTGAGCTGAAAACCCGAAGAGAAAGGTATGAAATGGTGGCGGCTACAGTGCATTAAATCCAATCCCTCTTTCCTTAAATACGTTATCCACTTTTAAAAATGTAATTTACTCTAATTCCCTTGTCTAGACTAATCATTCAATAACCCTACTTAAATTATTGACTAATAAAGTGTATACCATTAATAATAAAAGAGCTGGTTCGATAGAACCGGGTGTTACACAAAGTTTCCTCAATCGCGTAATACGAAGGACCTAATACTTAACTTTCTTACCCTAAATCCTCTATTTCAAATTCTTCTCTACCTTAGCATCTCATTTCTAATTCATCACTCTCATCCTTTACACCCATGGACATTGGGCAACCATGACGTCCCATTAGTCACTCTAACACAATCATAGTACTCAGGTCTCTCAATACTTAAATCTACCCTTTTTACTTTCAAAGTATTCTCTAAGTTCTTATACTTGTGTCCACTATGCTCGATTTATCCAACTTTCACCTCGGTTGTCACCAAACACTATCAAATTCTCAGGTCCAAAGTAATTCATTAAACTATTCTCCTAATACCTTAAACGGTGCATAAACACTTCGACGACAAAATAGAAATAAGAGCTAAGGGAATTTTGGTAATTTGTCAAACCAAATTATATTAAAAATCAACTTTTCTTCCTTCTCCCTCACTTCTTCTCCTTCTCTGTTTCACGAAATTGACAGAGAGCTATTTTCTCTCTCGACCGCCGACGATTCCTCAACGATCCGACCTTCGTTCTCCTCTGTTTCTCCTCCGTTCTTCGTGATTTCTCCTCCAATCGTAATCCTAGGTATGGATCTATGATTCTATAGCGTTAGTTTTCAATTCTCGGATCGTTTTAAAGTTAGGGTTCGGTTAGGTTTCGATTAAAAATGTCGATTTAGGGTTTGTAATTAATAGGTTAGCCGTGATTAAGTTTATATTGCACGTATTTGACGTTATTGGACGAAGTTAAATCAATTTGTGAAAATGTTAAACAGTTAGGGATTTTCGGGTTTTTGAGGAAAAACTCGTCAATTGAGGTTTTGGATTATCGAGCGTTAATTGACGTTGTAAACGCTTCGATTAGCTAAGTTAAGGATTTATGAAAATTCTTTAGTTAAGATTTGTAAATTGGACGTCAATAGCTTAAATTGGTTTTAACGACAAATATCGTGTTTTGCCTCAGACACACGACTCCCGTGGACGAAGCTTGAGATTCAGCGCGCTCAAGGTAAGTTCTCGTGACTTACTCTGACCGATTGGTCTACACCGTACTTCGATTTAGCGTCGAGGATCTTTGAGGATGGATTGTTTTAATTGCTTTGGTTGGGTACGCATGCTTGTTTGTTTACTTTTATATAGAACTGTTCATGCATCACGTATTTTAACTTGGCATGAAAACGAATTTCTGCACCGCACGATGTTTTCTGAAAATCGATGTGGCCCAGAAATTGGGGGCTCTGATCTATTGTGCGGACCGAGGGAGGTCTGGCCAATACCACATTTCATGCACTGTAATTAATGAACGTAATCTGTTATCTAGTCACGCGAGGTGGGGCTCAGGCACGGCTGTACGTGTTGTAAGCGTGTACCCCCCTCCTCTAGCTAGAAAGAGTAGTCCGACCGCTGGATGGGCTCTTTCGGTTAGGGGGATGAGATCTCGGTGACATACTGTCTGCGACGCTCTGTTATGCATGCTTTCTGAAACCCCATATGCACTGCACGCATCTGCATTTACGTAGAATTTACTGAGCCTGTTAGCTCATAGTGTGTCTGTATGGTGTAGGTGACGTGTTAGGTGACATTGAACCAGGTGAGGACGACGTTCCTCCTCCCGATGTCTGATGCTGTTGATGGAGAATGCCTGCAGGAGTGTGTTGTGCAGTCGGCGCGTTTCTGACCCGTGGGGACGTCTGTGTAAGTATTTTGGGGGATTTTAAAGGATGATACGTATGTATAGACGATTATATTAGGATGCATGGATCTGGATAGGTGATAGAATTACGTTTGGTACGTCAAATGTTTTGGGAGATGGTAGGTAAATTGTTTTGTTAAAATGTTTTGAAATGTTTTAGGATTGGTACGGATATGCTCGAGTTTTAGAGCTATCCACGCCGTTTGTTTTTAGGAAATTTTATCACTTTTAAAGTATTAAGTTAAATTATGGAAGTTGATTTTAAGGTTGTCATTTGTAGAAGTATTGCTCTCTGGAAGTCGGATTCCAGAGAGCAAATTGTGGTTTTGCTCTCTGGAGTTTCCAGAGAGTACTTGGAAAACAAAGAGAGAAAAGAGAAAGAGAGATGGCGATCGAAGGCAATGGAGGATCGCTGGTGGATCGCTGCATGCTGTGATCGCTGCACAGAGTGTGCAGCGATCGGTCTCTGCAGCATGCAGAGATCGATCGTTGCATGCTGCAGCGTCTGGTCGCTGCCCTCTGTTTTCATGGTTGGACAGTTTTGCCCTCCCAATTGTTTTTAATTAAAATTAGTTTTTAATTAAATAGTTTTAATTGTTTTATTAAACAATTTTATGTATGTTTTAAATGGTTTTCCAAACAACATTAACGACTTCAATTCCGATTCAGTTTCCGCTTAAAGTGTAAAATAAAATGAAAAATTTATACGGGTAAAAATGGGTACAATATTAGGGGTGTTACAGATAACCCATCTCTTGGCAGTTGAAACACCTTCCTTGGTTCTTCGTTGGGCAGTCCTTGGAAATATGACCTTGCTTATTACAATTAAAACATCGGCCAGATCCTACCTTGCACACCAATTCATGGAACTTCTTACACGTTGGGCATTGAGGGAACTGCACATACCCAGGGGCACGCTTTCCATTTCCTTGACTAATTTCATTGTCACCCGTCCTTTTTGTGCCCCGCGGTTGTTGTTGCTCTTCATCACTTTGTTGAGTTATAATTTCTCTAAAGAGCTTCTTCGACGTTTCTCTTTGTTGTTGTAGCTTTATCTCAATATCTTTAAGCACTAAGGCTTTGGCCAAAACCAAATGGTATGGCATGTCGTCGACGCCCGAAGTCCTTACTCCTTTCAGAATCTCCAACTTTAAACCTTGCACAAACTGATAAACTTTGTCCTCTTCATTGCCAACCAATGGACCTGCATAGCGAGATAGTGCCTCAAATCTTTGTACATACTCGGCCATCGATCCCGTTTGGAGTAGTTGGGAAAACTTTGTTCTTTTGTTGGCCCGGTGGGTACGGTTAAAATACTTGTTGTGGAACGCTTGTTCCCACGTTATAACCTCGGTATCTGTAGTGGCAATCATTGTATCCCACCAGAAAATCACATTCTTATCCAAGTTGAATACCGCACACGTTACCTTGTCGGCCTCCTCCACCTTGGCGTAAGCAAACATGCACTCGATCTTGTGGATCCACTCCTCGGCGCAAGTGGGATTTGAAGTGTAACATCCGATTTTACGGGATTTTAGATTTTGCTATATAATAGTATTTTGGTAAATATTGTAAATTTATCCCGTTTTGTGAGCGAGAAATTATATTGGAACTTTATGAATAAATTGGAGTATCTTGAGGAATAAAGGAATTTTTAGAGATGTAACGCTGATTTTACGAGTTTTTGATATTTCTCGTAATATAAAGGGTATTTTAGTAAATATAGTAAACTAGGTCTGTTCTGTGAACAGAAAGTTTTATTAGAGCCCTAGTAATAAATGAGAATTTTTGGTGAAATAAGGAAATTTGGAGAAACCAAATCAATAGTTAAATAACGAACTAAGTGAATAATTAAACAAAAAAGGGTAAAATAGTAATTTTGCATGTCAAATTTTATTAAAATAAACAACTCCCTCCTCTCTTCTCCACACTTAACGATTTTTCTCCAAAGGGAATTTCTTCTCTGGGAATTTCCCTCCCTCCACGACGCTTCTCCACGGTTCTTCACCGATTTCTCTTCCGATCAACTCCGGTTCTTCATGTTTTCTTCTCCAATCACGACCCTAGGTAAGATTATACAATTTTGGGACATTATTTTCTAGTTTTTAGAGAGGTTATCCATTAGGATTTTGTTTAGGGTTTTGCAAAAATAATGGATTATGTTAGAAACGGTTAGATTTATTATATTTACAACTTTAATGGACGTATTGATGATTATTGGATATAGTTAGGCGATATTAATGGTTGGGTTGAAGTTTTTGAGGTTTGAAGCTTGAGAAAACTCCATTAATGAAGGTTTGGTTATTCTTGAGCGTAAATTGCTCTACAAAATGCCCCAGAGAAGTAAATTAGAATTTTAGGAAATTTCCTTTATCTAGGAGTTTTGGCTCGATTTTAATAAAGAATGTTGTGGATTGGCTTAGGTAAACAAGGCTCACGGAAAGTGCTCGGTGTTCTAAGGATCCAAGGTAAGTCTCTGTGACTCGTTTGGCCGATTTGACCTACACCATAAGAATATATGTTGATTGAGGAATTAAAGATGTAGGATGTTTTGGGGTAAAAAGGTTGGGTAGTTAGGTTTAATTTAAGTTAGTTAATGTTTAACATTCATTGTTTGTTTTATGCTTTAATTACAATTATAGTATTGTACGTGTCCATGCATCACGTTTTCTGAAAAAGCATGCAAAATGAATTTCCACGTATGTTTTCCATGAAAAGAAAAGGATAAATGAAAAGTTATGAATGCACGGTCACGTCAGAGAGGTGGTTCAGACATGACTGTCCGATAGGTGAAGCATGTTTTCCCCTCGGGTAGATGAAAGGGCTATCCAATCGCTGGATGTGTCGTATTCATCTACTGAGAGCGCACCCTTGGGGGAGTGCGCTCAGCAGTCGAGGCGTCTTTTGACCCATGGGAGCAATAGGTTAAGTATTTTGGAGGTTTTGGGTTATTTTGGACTTAGGGGTGATAATATAGAAAAATTATATAGAAACTCATCTTAGAGTGCTTGGTGTCTGAATAGTATAAATATTGATGTTTTGATGAAATAGATTTGATACTGATGCTTTGATGTGGATTTTGGATGATTTAGAGTTGGGTTTGTCGTTTTGAGACAAATACGTCATGATGTGTCGGGATTTGATAATTTTAGGTTGAGGATTTGGTTTATGGAGGTGTATTATGGTTGAAATGTTAATGGATGTTTTGAGGATGATTATTGAATTGTGTATTAGGTGAAAAATGGAGGAAAAATGGTGAAGGAGGAAAATGGGCTCGAAGTGGTGCGTAGGCTGGGCGCGTAGCTTGTGCGCGCAGGCAGGGTGTCAAGGTCCGGGCTTGTCCAAGGCATGTTGCCTATGGCCGCCCATGCTGCTAGGTAGATTTATTTCCTTTTTAAGTAATTCTGTTGTAATCTTTTTCTTTCTATTTTGGGCAAGTGACTCCTCGCCTACATAGCATGTCCACTCCTGCTATAATGGAGATGGCCCGGATTGCTCTTTAGGGGGAGAGGCATGACTGCACGTAGACCCCCCTACCCAACGTTGTAATTTGCTGCTATTCAATCAAGGCTTTTTACACACACTCTTTATGCAAACTTTATACTCAAATGATGCTCCTTTCGGTTAATCTCGCTCGCTCGTTGCTTACTCGTTAGACACAAGCTCGCTCTAACGAAGTGGGCACTCGGTGCCGTTGGCACGCTCGTTGGCTGACCCAGTACTAGTGAGATATTGGGTGCCGCACGGTCTCGACACGCCCCTTGAAAGTAGGACCGTGACAGTTGGTATCAGAGCCTAGGTTGGCTCAAAAACGTGAGAAATCATGCCGAAGAAGAATTTGACAGAAAAGTCGGGTTCGCCATCAGATCAACTCGAGCGCCTCGTCGAGTTGGAAGAAGAAATACGGTATTTGCAAGACATACCGGACAACATTCGATTCATAGAAGAACGAATGAAGGAAATGTCTGAATTTCCTACCGAAATAGCCACTATTCACAACAGAATAGATGCCATACCGATTCCAGAGCTGTTGAATCGGGTGGAGACCCTCGAATCCCAACAAGAAAAGGGAAAGGGAGCTGACACAGGAGAAAGTTCCACAAGTGCAATAATCGGGGTCCTGGAGCGCGTCGATGAGATCGAGCTAGCTCATACCCGGTTGTCAGAAACTGTGTCCCAAGTAACAGAGGACTTCAGGGCAATGTTTGATTCTCTCAAAGCTGAGATTGGTGAGATCAACGTTAAACTGAACCTGACTATGAGAGCCATGGGAAGTCAAACCCATGGTACTGCTGCTGCTGAATTTAGCCGAGTGAAAATCCCAGAGCCAAAATCCTTTGGGGGAGCTCGAGATGCAAAAGAAATTGAGAATTTCATCTTCGACATGGAACAATATTTTAAAGCCACCAAAACAGATGATGATTCGAAAGTTACCTTGGCCACAATGCATCTTACTGGAGATGCAAAACTTTGGTGGAGATCGAAATACCACGATATCAGTATGGGCGAATGTGTGATTGATACGTGGGAAGAACTAAAAAGACAACTGAAGGATCAATTCTTTCCAGAGAATGTCGAGTTTAATGCCCGCAGACTACTTCGAGAGTTGAAGCAGACTACAAGCATTCGTGATTATGTTAAACAGTTCTCGGGACTCATGCTGAACATTAGAGACATGTCAGAAAAAGATAAGATCTTCACTTTCATCGAAGGTCTTAAGCCGTGGGCCAGAACTAAATTGTACGAACAAAGGGTGCAAAGCCTTTCAAGCGCGCTTGCCGCAGCAGAGCGGTTGTTTGACTATAACTCTGAGAACCCTGCACCAAAGAAGAATGCTCCTAGTAGCTCAAACGCCGCCAAGTTTCAGAAGCCGAACACTGGTACTATTGAAAAGAAACCATTTGTTCCAAGAGAAGGCTACGAAGCACCAAGAAATGCTAACAATCAGCGACCTACAAATAGGCCTATGTCTTGCTTTCTGTGCAAAGGACCTCATCGAGTGGCCGAATGCCCTCATAGATCGGCCTTAACTGCCTTACAAGCTTCAATTCGAGATGACAACTCAGTTAAGGAAGTTTCTGAAGAAGAATCCACTGAGCTTGCCGAAGTTGGTACTATGACTTTCTTGTCAGCTGTACAACAACAAATGGAGGAACTAAGGAAAATCCCAGAAAAAGGTCTCATGTATGTGGAGTCCTTCATCAATGATAGGGCCACTACGAGTACAATGATAGATTCGGGAGCTACTCACAATTTTATTACAGAGAAGGAAGCTCACCGACTTGGTTTGAAGCTGGAAAGGAATGGCGGAAAGATGAAGACAGTGAATGCCAAAGCGATGCCAGTACTTGGAATCGTAAGGAGAGCTCAGTTGAAGCTCGGCTCATGGACAGGACTTATTGACTTTGTCGTAGCACAGATTGATGACTTTGATATTATCTTAGGGATGGATTTCTTGATGGAACATAAAGTCATCCCAATGCCCTCAGCGAAATGTTTAGTAGTCACCAGTAAGAACCCAACCGTTGTTCCTGCAATTCTAAAACAACCAAATGTCATCAATACAAAGATGCTTTCTGCTATGCAATTTAAAAAAGGGCTGAAACACGATGATCCAACTTACATGGTCATTCCATTAGGGTTGAGTACAAAGAAGGAGGAAGTAATACACCCTGAAATCTCAAGAGTTCTAGAAGAGTTCAGGAGTACCATGCCCGAGTGCTTGCCCAAGACATTACCTCCAAGAAGAGACATCGATCATCAGATTGAACTGAACCCCGGAGCCAAACCTCCTGCAAAGGCCCCATATAGAATGGCTCCGCCAGAGCTGGCAGAACTAAGGAAGCAATTAGATGAGCTACTTGAGGCCGGATTCATCAGACCTGCTAAAGCACCTTTTGGAGCACCAGTGTTGTTTCAAAAGAAAAAAGATGGAAGTCTACGAATGTGCATAGATTACCGGGCACTCAACAAAGTCACAGTGCGCAACAAGTATCCCATTCCGCTCATCACTGACCTTTTTGATCAGTTGTATAAAGCCAAGTACTTCACCAAGCTCGATCTACGGTCAGGCTATTATCAAGTAAGAATTGCAGAAGGAGACGAACTCAAGACAACGTGCGTAACAAGGTATGGAGCCTTTGAATTCTTGGTGATGCCCTTCGGACTGACAAACGCTCCTGCAACATTCTGCACCCTCATGAATCAAGTATTTCATGAGTACCTTGACAAGTTTGTGGTGGTGTACCTTGATGACATTGTGGTATACAGCGAGACGCTAGAAGAGCACAAGACACATCTCCGTTTGGTTTTCGAAAAGCTAAGAGAAAACCAACTATATGTGAAGAAAGAAAAATGCTCTTTTGCCCAGGAGAGCATCGAATTCCTCGGCCACATTGTTGAACAAGGTCGTCTTCGCATGGACCCGGACAAGATAAGTGCTGTCAAAAGTTGGAAGACCCCTACATCTGTCACCGAACTGTGTTCCTTCCTCGGACTCGCTAATTATTATAGACGATTTGTAGAAGGATTCTCGAAGAAAGCTGCACCCTTAACGGAACTCTTAAAGAAAGGAGTTTCTTGGACGTGGAGTTCAGACTGCCAAAAATCCTTCATTAATCTAAAGGAAGCTATGATACAGGAGCCGGTGCTCGCACTAGCCGATGTCACTCAGCCGTTTGAAGTAGAGACTGATGCCTCAGATGTTGCTCTAGGAGGAGTCCTGATGCAAAATGGCCATCCTATCGCCTTCGAAAGTCGTAAGTTGAAAGAGGCAGAGAGAAAATACATTGCTTCCGAGAAGGAAATGTTGGCTGTAGTTCATTGTCTGCGCGTGTGGAGACAGTATCTGCTTGGATCGAAGTTCATCGTAAAGACAGATAACAGTTCAATTTGTCACTTCTTTGAACAACCAAAACTTTCAGCGAAGCAGGCACGGTGGCACGAATTAATTTCAGAATTTGATTTTCACTTTGAACACAAATCAGGCCAGAGCAATCGAGCAGCTGATGCATTAAGTCGGAAGATTGCAGGCCTACTGGAACCTCTACCGGTACCAAGAAATCCTTGGGAAAGCGTTTCCTTGGACTTCATCACAAACTTGCCTTCTGCCAGTGACTTTGAAGCCATATTGGTGGTCGTCGATCGGTTCTCTAAGTATGCCACGTTCATTGCTGCCCCGAAACAATGTCCTGCCGAGACAACCGCCCAACTATTCTTCAAGCATATAGTGAAGCTGTGGGGGATTCCTCAAAGTATTGTCAGTGATAGAGACCCTCGATTCACTGGATCTTTTTGGGTGGAACTATTTCAGCTACTTGGATCAAGCTTGAATATCTCTTCCAGCTACCACCCCCAAACAGACGGTCAGACGGAACGCTTCAACAGCTTACTTGAAGAGTACCTGCGACACTTCATCAATACTAATCAGAAGAATTGGCCGAGTCTACTTGATGTGGCTCAATTCTGTTTTAATTGTCAAAAGAGCTCCTCAACAGGAATGAGCCCGTTCGAAGTGGTTTGCGGGAGACAGCCAATCATGCCCCATACCTTAGAGCAACCATATTCTGGGAAGAGCCCGAAAGCTTACAACTTCTCTAAGGAATGGAAGTACAATACAGAGATAGCTCGCGCTTACCTGGAGCGAGCATCTAAGCATATGAAGAAGTGGGCAGATAAGAAACGGCGACCGATGGAATTTAAAGCTGGTGACCTTGTACTAATTAAGTTGTTACCTGAACAACTTCGCTTGAGAGGGAAGAAAGACAAGCGACTAATCAGAAAGTATGAAGGCCCAATTGAAGTAATCGAGAAGGTCGGGAGAACATCCTATCGAGTCAATCTTCCATCATGGCTCAAAATCCACTCGGTGATTCATGTCAGCAACTTAAAGCCTTATCATCCAGATGACGAAGACAAGGAAAGGAACGAAATCTTGAGACCAGATATCTCCATCAGCAACCAAAGGAAAAGAGAAGTTGAAGAAATCCTTGCAGATCGAAGCGTCAGAATAGGCCGGCGACAGTACCAGGAGTATCTCATCAGGTGGAAAGGGCTAGGAGACGACGAAGTATCTTGGGAGAAAGCAGAAGATCTGGAGGACTCCGCGAAGATGATCAAAGAATTCAAGCAGAAGCAGAGTTGACGAGGACGTCAACAGCTCAAATAGGGGAGAATGTCAAGGTCCGGGCTTGTCCAAGGCATGTTGCCTATGGCCGCCCATGCTGCTAGGTAGATTTATTTCCTTTTTAAGTAATTCTGTTGTAATCTTTTTCTTTCTATTTTGGGCAAGTGACTCCTCGCCTACATAGCATGTCCACTCCTGCTATAATGGAGATGGCCCGGATTGCTCTTTAGGGGGAGAGGCATGACTGCACGTAGACCCCCCTACCCAACGTTGTAATTTGCTGCTATTCAATCAAGGCTTTTTACACACACTCTTTATGCAAACTTTATACTCAAATGATGCTCCTTTCGGTTAATCTCGCTCGCTCGTTGCTTACTCGTTAGACACAAGCTCGCTCTAACGAAGTGGGCACTCGGTGCTGTTGGCACGCTCGTTGGCTGACCCAGTACTAGTGAGATATTGGGTGCCGCACGGTCTCGACACGCCCCTTGAAAGTAGGACCGTGACACAGGGCGCGCGGGTGCGCGCTGCCCTGTGCCAGTCGATCGATCAACGCATGGTGGCCGATCGATCGGCCAATGTTCAGGAAAAACTGGCGCAACCCGAGAGCTAGCCGATCGATCGACGCACAAGGCCGATCGATCAGCAGTGTTGCTGGAAAGAAAAGTCGCAAATCGAGAGCTAGTAGATCGATCAACGCCCATGGCCGATCAATCGGCCAACAGTGCGCCGCTCTGGATATTTCCAGAGCTGGTGCCGATCGATCGGCGCCCCTAGCCGATCGATCGGCCCTCGCAGGCGCTTGGCGCTGGACGCTGGCAGGTAGGCGTGCGGTAGGGCGCGCAGTGAGCGCGTGATGCGTGCACTGTTCGCTGGCGTTGCGTGCGCGGCGTGTGCACAGGGTGCACAGTGGGCGCGATTGCCGAATACTGGGCACGCCACATGCATGCCAATTGACATGTTTTGACGTCTTAAGCCTCTTTTGATGATTCCCGACCTTAGACGAGTCATTTTGGGTACGTTTTAAGTTAGACCCAAAACGTCGATAGATATCGATTGAATGCCTGAGTCTGTTCTCTAACGATGAATGATTGAATGTAAAGAAAACGAAATGAAAAATGAAAAATTTTATGAGAACGAGCGAGGGTAATGTGTATGCATGTCACGGATTAGGCCGTTGTGGCCCTGACACGTGGTCGGGGGTGTCACAACAGTTGGTATCAGAGTTCCCAGGTTTTAAAATCGGTTCTGTAGACTGCTTGACTACGCAAGCCACTACACGGACATACTTCTTCAACTGTAAGTACATTTTTTAGATTTCTTTGTTTTGATTTCTTGGAATTATTGTCTTTAAATTGTATAGGTTAACAAAATTGTGCGTAGAGGGAATGATAGAGACGAAAGAGATGATACGATAGATGAACGTAGAGAGTTCATTGCCCAACAATCCCTACGCCTTGACCGACAAGCTCAGCACATGGATAGACAATCCCAACAGCTTGATAAGCTTATAAATCGTGAAGGCCTTAGAACTCGAGAGGTGGTGGCTCCTAGTAACCACGGAATGGAGAGGTTTCAGAAGTTACGGCCTCCGATATTTAATGGACAGTCTTCGGACCCCTCATGGATGATATGTTGGCGTATGCCAGGATTGAGGATGGGGAAAAGGTTAATTGTGCCACTTTTCACTTAGCCTCCGATGCTCGATTTTGTTGGGATTCCATCAAGGCAACCACCGACGAGACGGTGATGAGTTGGGAGCAATAATTAAACTGTACAGTACGGGAAGCTAAGATGATGGAGTCCACACAGTTACGGCAGATTGGTTCAGTTGGCGAATATGTCAGGAGGTTTGAGGCCCTATCTCGGTTCTCACCCTGCATGGTGAGTGATAATGAGGACAAGGTTCGTCAGTTTATGCGAGGGCTGAATCCGAAAATTTGGAAGAGCGACATCGTATCGGGAGTGTGGAATGTACCTTATGCAGAGATTGTAGCTAAGACTCTGGAGTTTGAGGCTGCAGAATTTGGCATTGTAATATCCAGCTGTACGGATTATTATTATTATTTTTATGTAAATGGCATTTTTGGTAAATATGTCAAATCAATCTATTTTGCAAAAAGAGAGCGTTATTACGATCCTAATAATTAATATGGATTTTAGGAAAATTTCGGGAATTTTAGGAGTCGTAACGCAAATTCTACGAGAATTATGTTTATCGTAATATAAAAGAACTTTGGTAAAAATAGTAAACGACATCCGAATTTCGAACGGACAGTTTTAATGGAACCCTAGTAATAAGTTGGAATTATTGGTGAAATAAGAGAATTTGCAGAAAACGAATCGTTAGCTAATTAACGAAACGAAGGACGAAACAAATAGAAAACAAATGAAGGGCAAAATGGTAATTTACCAAACCAAAATTTTATTAAAAACACCAACTCTCTTCTTCTTCACGCCATTCCTCTCTCCCTGCGACTTCTCCCTCCTCTGGCGTCCTCAACGGCGATCCTCCATTTCCGGCGATCAACTCCTCTGATCGGCTTCCGTTCTCCGTGTTTTCTTCTCCTCTCGCAACCCTAGGTACGAATCTATGATTTCGGAACGTTAGTTTCCAGTTTTCACGAAGTTAGGATGTTAGGGTTCGTTTAGGGTTTCGTTAAAAACGCGATTTAGGTTTTGAAATCGATAGGTTTACCTTAGTTATGAACATAATGGACGTATTGAATGTTATTGGATGAAGTTAAATCGATTTAGAACAAATATTAGAGATTGACAAATTTTCGAGTTTTAGGGAAAACTCGTTATTGGTGGTTTTGAACTATCGAGCATTGATAGTAGTTTAAATGCTTCGATTAGTTAAATTAGAGTTTTAGGAATTTCCTTAGTTAAAGATTTTGTTAGTTTGGACATTAAATTATTTAAACTCGTTTTAATGACAATTTGATGAAATTGCTTAGGTGAACAACGCTCGTGGACGGAGCTTGAGCTGCAACGGACACTAGGTAAGTTCTCGTGACTTACTCTGGCCGATAGGCCTACACCGTATGTCGAAGTCGTCTCGGGGAGTTTGGTGACGTGTTTGTTTAAATTGCGTAGGTTGGGTAGTTTAGGTTCGTTTATTTTGTAGGTTGATTGTTGTGTTTTAATGATATTTGTCGTGTTTTAATGGTATGCTCGTTAATTATGTTGTATTGTTTATATTGAACTGTTCATGCATCACAGTTTTAAAAACGACATGAAAATGAATTTACGCACGGATTTCATGAAAAGAACATGCATCGTAAAGGCAAGTAAAGTATCACAGTAAACAATCATGACATGGGGTTATCGGGGATGAGGTTAAGACCTGGTGTTCCGTGGTGAGCGGGTTTTCCTCCCTTTAGATGGTGTGGGCTGTCTAACCGCTGGACGTGCCCTATCCATCTGTCGAGCATTTTCGATAACCATAGACTGACACGTACTGATATATGCATTGACATGGATAGTTTTCATAGCATTGAGCATAAATGATCATGCATTAGCATTTACGTAGAGCTTACTGAGATTTTTATCTCATAGGTGTCTTTATGGTGTAGGTGACATAGATACAGGTGAGGAGGATTTCCCTCTACCAGACGATCGTACAGATTGAAGGAGGATGGCCTGTGGGAGTGCGCTGGGCGGTCGGTGCGTTTTGACCTGTGGGGAATCATGTAAAGGTATTTTGGGACATAGTAGTTAGATCGTAGGGAAAATTGTATAGTTAGAACATTTTAGGATGTTTGGTTCTGACTAGTTGATAGGTTTACGTTTTAAAGTTTTTAATCGTTTTAGAAACTTATTTTGTAAAATGTTTGATAATAGGGATATGTACGGGTTTTAAACATATCCATACAATTCGTTTTCATGAAAGCATATTTCGTTTTAAACGTGTTACGAGTCGGTTTAAAACGGCGCTATAGAGGAGATAAGAGTGTTTGGGGTTTTATGTTAAATTGTAGTTGAAAATGTATGAGGTGTAGTGATAATTGAGGAAAAGAAAGAAGAAGACGAGAAGGGAAAAGAAAGAAGGAAAATAGAAGAGGAAAAGGAAAGAAAAGGAGGGGGGAGGCAGTGAGGGTGGCGATCAATCGCCAGGGAGGGCGATCGATCGCCCCTCATTGCTGAGTGATCGCTGAGGAGGCGATCGCATCGCCTCCTTAGACGCCACGCTCTGGAAAAATTCCAGAGCGTGTGGCGATCGCCAGTTTTGGCCATCGCTGAGTGAAGGAAACGATCGCCGAAGGGCGATCGTTCGCCAGGGTGCGATCGCCATTTCATTTTAGGGGTGATCGCCCCTTTTTGCCTGTGATTGGTTTTAATTAAATTTTATTGTTTTAATTAAATTGTGTTAAGCTTTATTTAAAATTGTTTAAAGTTGAAATTAAGTGGTTCTAAAAATAGTTTTCAACGGTATCAACGATTCCGACTTTTACCCAAATTCCGCATAGAGTTCGTTTAAAGTTATATAGGATAAAAAATATATATATATAATATAGTAAAATAAGGGAATAGTGTAAGGGTCATCACAACTTATGGTATCAGAGCTCTAGGTTTTAAAAACGGTTCTGTAGACTGCTCGACTGCACAGCCACTACGCGGACATCCTTCCTCAACTGTAAGTATGTTTACATGTTTTCTTTAAGTTCTATATCTTAGGATTCTATTTTAACTTTGGTATAGGAATTATTTAAACATGGTGCGTCGAGGAAACGACCGAGACGATACAATAGACACTCTCAAGGACTTCATTGCTCAGCAGTCCCAACATATGGAGCGACAGGCTCAGCAGATGGAGAGACAGTCTTAGCAATTAGGTACCCTGATTGACCGTGAGGGTGCTAGAGCTCGGGAGACCGCGACTACTGGTAATCGTGGTATGAAGAGATTTCGGAGGCTCCAACCTCCGGTGCTCAACAGACAGTCTACGGATCCCTCTTCAGCCGAGGAGTGGATTCAAACCATGGAGGACATGCTGGCCTATGCTAGCATTGAGGACGGAGAAAGGGTTGCGTTGGTGACCTACCACCTAGCATTGCATGCTCGATTTTGGTGGGATTCCATCAAGGCTACCACAGACGTGACTATTATGAGCTGGGAGCGGTTCAGAGAGGTATTTTATGATAAGTATTTCAGCCATACAGTACGGGAAGCGAAGATGGTTGAGTTTATGCAGTTGCAGCAGGTCGGTTCTATTGCCGAATATGTAAGGAGGTTCGAAGCCCTGTCCCGATTTGCACCACGACAGGTCAGCGTGAATGAGGACAAGTTGCGCAGATTTTTACAAGGGCTTAGTCAGGAGTTTCAGAGGAGCCTTACTATATCAGGGGTACGGAATGTATCCTATGACGAGATTGTGGCCAGAGCCCTTGAGAACGAGGCAGTTGAAAGGGATTCTGTTAAGCCAAGGGAGCCAGCTAAAGGCTTCTTTCGTGAGATCCACCCACGGCCTCAGAATAAAGGCTGGCAACCAAGAGGACAGCTATAGCAACAACAACAGAGGGGTACAAAGAGGCCCTACGATGGTAAAGGCGAGCAGGGCAAAGGGAAACAGGTCCAAGGGGCTACTCAGAAGCCCGTTTGTCCTAAGTGTCAGAAGAAGCACTACGACGCTTGTCGATTGGGCACAAACAGTTGTTATAGATGTGGAGAGGTCGGTCATTTTGCTCAGAACTGTCCGAGGACAGCTACCGATCAGAGAACGGTTATGCCAAGGATCTTCACATTTATCGAGCCTGGTAACGTCGATAACGAGGCTCAGCCTTCCGTGATAGCAGGTACTATTTTAATTATGGGGGTGGCAGTATTTTTTTTTATAGACACGGGGGCCACACATTCTTTTGTTTCCACTGCCTGCGTGTCTAGATTAAAGCTTGTGCCTGAGTTAGCAGAATGCGAGTACAGTCTGATGCTACCTTCAGGAGAGCGTATGCAGTCAGGTCAGGTCGTTCAGGGCAATATTGTCTCAGTTGGGAACAGTACCCTCTATGCTCGCTTAATTGTTATGGGCATGGAGATCTACGATCTGATCTTAGGGATGGACTGGCTATCACAGCACTATGCCACCATCGATTGCCGATCCGGGATTGTGATATTTTGACCCCCGGGTAAAGCCGAGTTCTCTTATCAGGCGATGAACAGAATGAGTGCATCGCCTATTTCTTATTCTATGAAGGTCAACGAGCAGCTTCAAGGTGAGTGCTCTATTTATTTGGCCACTGTATTTGATACTCGGTTGCTCAGAGAAGTTAAGCCGAGTGACATTCCTATAGTCAGAGAATTCTCTGAGATATTCCTTGACGATCTTCCCGAATTACTGCCAGATAGGGAGATCGAATTCATTATTGATGTATATCCTAGCTCCGCGCCAGTGTCCAAGAATCCATACAGATTGGCGCCCGCTGAATTGAGAGAGCTGAAGATTCAGCTTAAGGAGTTGTTAGATAAGGGTTTCATCCGACCCAGCTTTTCACCTTGGGGTGCACCCATTCTATTCGTCAAGAAGAAAGACGGGACTCTCAGGATGTGCGTGGATTACAGGGAGCTGAATAAGCTCACAGTGAAGAATAAGTATCCACTGCCTCGGATCGATGATTTGTTTGATCAACTACAGGGTGCCCGAGTATTTTCCAGGATTGACCTACGCTCGGGTTACTATCAGTTGAAGGTCCATAAGGAGGATATTTAGAAGACGGTGTTCCGAACGAGGTACGGGCATTATGAGTTCCTAGTTATGTCTTTTGGACTTACTAATGCCCCTGCAGCGTTTATGGACTTGATGAATCGTGTATTCAAGGAGTACCTGGACAAATTCGTGGTGGTTTTCATTGATGATATTTTAATATATTCCAAGACGAAAGAGGAGCATGAAGAGCAATTGAGGATTGTTCTCGGAATTTTACAACGACACCAGCTTTATCCAAAATTCTCTAAGAGCGAGTTTTGGCTGGATAGAGTCAGCTTTCTCGGCCACATTATATCAGAAGAAGGAGTTTCTGTAGATCCGAGCAAAATTGAGGTGGTCAGAGATTGGCCACAGCCTAAAAACGTGCGTGAAGTACGCGGATTTCTTGGGTTGGCTGGCTACTATCGGAAATTCATAGAGGGATTTTCGAAGATTGCAGTTCCTCTCTCTCGTTTGACTCAGAAGGATATGAAATTTGTATGGTCGACTGCTTGCGACCACAGTTTTATGGAGTTGAAGCAGAAGTTAACCACAGCTCCAGTTCTAACGCTACCTGTTGAAGGTAATAAATTCAGTATTTACTGTGACGCGTCTGGAGTTGGACTCGGTTGCGTATTGATGCAGGAGGGGAGAGTCATTGCTTATACTTCTCGGCAGTTGAAGCCGTATGAGCCGAATTACCCTACGCACGACCTTGAGTTAGCAGCTGTGGTCTTCGCACTGAAGATATGGAGACATTATCTATATGGGCAGCAGTACGAGATATTTTCCGACCACAACAGCTTGAAGTATTTATTTACATAGAAGGAGCTGAATATGCGACAGAGACGGTGGCTTGAGTTCGTCAAAGATTATGATTTTGATATCAAGTACCACCCAGGAAAGGCGAACAAGGTTGCTGATGCTTTGAGTAGAATGCCTTCTACGAGTCAGCCTTCACTAGCGGCGATGTCAGTTACGCTGCGGTCTGAGATTGAGTGGTTCGATGTGGAGATTGTGGCAAAGTTGTCCAGCATGCTCACTAACATTTCTCTCAGGCCGACTATTCTGGATAAGATACGAGAGGCTCAGCATAATGATATTGAGTGTGAGGAGCTTAGATTGAGCAAGACCTCAGGAGACGTGTCTGAATTTAACTTGTCAGATGACAGTATTCTGAAATTCAGGCATAGATGGTACGTGTAACGCCCCCGAACCCGCCCCGGGCCCGGTGCGCTACTTGGCTAGCTAACACCGCGTTTAAAACGTAATTTAAAAATAATTATCTTAAATATTTTGACTCGTTTTTGGGTTTTTCGAACCCTCAAAACTTGTTGGGAAACGGGCCCAAAATACGTTTAAAATACATTGGAAAATGTCGGGTCAAAACATTTGAGAAAATGGGAAAATTTGAAAAAAAATCAAAAATTTGCCTCAAAGGGCCGCTGGCCGCGCGCGCTGGGCGCCGCGCGCGCCCAGACAGCGCGCCAGTGCGCGCCTGCGCCAGCGCGCCCCAACCGGGCCACCACGACCGATCGTGGCTAAATGCCCGATCGATCGGGCCTTCTCGGGTTTTCTTCACTCCAAATCATCCCGACCGCGACCGATCGTGCCCCGGGCCCGACCAATCGGGCCGGCTTGGGTTTTTCACCACCAAAAACACTCAAAAATACCCATTTTGACCTTTTCCCGCTTTCCTACACTTTTATACACTTTTCTCCAATCCCGACACCTCCAAAAATCACGAAACTTTAACCACGTCATCCCGACACCCATAACCTCATGTCCCATAAATTTCTTGAAAAACCGACTTAAAACAATTAACAAAAAAAATAGAGAACTCAACCCGACATTATGGGTTTGAAAACCAAAAATCGACAATATAACGGCTAAATTTTTCGAAATCGAAAACCTGAAAAGACAATACCTTTAAAACACGATTTAACCCACCAAATGACCAGATCAGTCCAACTATATATATCAAACAAGATTTAACCAAACGACTCTAAGATCCAATCTCGACCACAACATGCACATTTCACCACAATTATCACACACCAAAATAACTATACGCTTCAACTCAAAATACTCAAAACATGACCAATCTAGCAACACCCAAACATTCCCAAATCCACTCCTAATAACTCAAAGTTTTCAAAACATGCACTACCACAAACCCCTGCCGAGACTTGGGTCGAAGCGCCCCGACAAATGACCTGCACCGGCGAGCTCCATGGATCTCCGACTACCTCCTAATCATGATCATCACTCTCGAGCTCACCTGAGAACGCTCCGTCACCTACACCACAAAACACACACACACACGTAAGCTTACGCTTAGTAAGTAGGGATAACAAATGCAACTAAACAAAATGCAATTTCTACACTACCGACTAACTACATTCTCCATTACTAATATATTGCCCGTGCATCTCTCTTAGATACCCTCCCGAGGTGCTCCACGAGCACTACTCCCCGGTGAAGCAACTCTATAAAATATCACGGCTCACAGTTCATCTCTCATAGAAATCCTTCCGAGGTGCTCCACGAGCACTACTCCCTGGCAAGGCATGTCGAGACCCTCTCGAGGTGCTCCACGAGCACTACTCCCCGATGAGGCAGATAAATCCTTCCGAGGTGCTCCACGAGCACTACTCCCCGGCAAGGCATGTCGAGACCCTCTCGAGGTGCTCCACGAGCACTACTCCCCGATGAGGCGGCTCTACTCGGCATTACAGTTCAGTGCAATGCACCCCTTGTAGAGACCCTACCAAGGTGCTCCGCGAGCACTACTCCCCGGCAAGCAACTCTACTCGGAATAACTATGCATTTCTCACTATCTCTTTACCTTTAATACTCACTCATCAACCACGTGCTCACAACTCGTGCTCACTCATCATCAAACCCGTGCTCACAACTCATGCTCACTCAATGCACAACATAAAATAACCACAATAAGCAAGTCATTATAACACAACTCAATATAAGCAATACAACTATCAAACAATAAATCCTACCGTTCTGTGGTGTAGGCCCTAAGGCAAAACAAACGTCCTCTACTTACCTGTCCGCTCGGTTTGTAGTTGCTCACTTCTATCGATGAATCAATTATCCGCTCAACAACCTAAAATGATGAAAACTTAAATTGATAAGTCACCAATAAACTCTAAGAAATTTCTAAACCTAAACTAACCAAAACTACCCCACAATTCAACCTAAAACCAAAAACCCGATTTTTACCCAAATTGACCGTCAAACTTCAAACGGTCATAACTTCCTCGTTTTTCAACGGATTTCGACGCGCCACCCCAATTCGGAAACCTCTCCATGTCTACTATTCAATGAATCAATTTATTTTACAAAACCAGCTAGCCAACTCAGTCAGCAACTGCAGAACAGAACCGGCGACGACATTGATCCCACAATCAGTTTTTCACCAAAACTCACCACTTTTCTAATCTCTCCCTAATATCAACCTAAACAAACATATCTAAGAGTTAAACCATCAAAAACTTGAAGAAAAACCAGCAAGTAAACAAAATTCGGAGCTCACAATTAGGGTTTTCCAAACCCTCACTAAATCTCACCAAAACCTCCTAAACTACTAAAAATCAACCCTTTAATGTAATAAACCAAAAACCCACTTAATTTTTATACCTTAAACTCCTTGCAAATTTGATGGAAATGGAGGAGATGAGGATTCAAGGGCTGCTGGTCTTCGTGGGAAGAAAGGAGAGAAAAGAAAATGGTTTTTCTCCTTTTACACACACACTTTAAAATTTATAAAACTACTTTTCTTCTTTTCCACCAACTTTCACTTTTTATAAAATCACCCCCACTTTTTCTCTCTCTCTTTTCCTCCCACACGTGAATCATTTCCTTTCATCACCTTTCCCTCTTTTTATTCTTTTTTTTTTATTCTTCCTATTGGTTGAATTCCCTTTTTGACTTTTGACTTTCAACACTCTTTTTCCTTATGTTTGAAAAAGAACCTCACCTTTTTGTTTCCTAAGTCCAACGTGAGCATCCCCTTTTAAATCACTTTTCCTTCACTTATTCTCTCACTATTTGATTTTTCAAACTTAACCGTCAAATCCAAAACCAACGTACGTTGTAGGAAATCCCCGGGTGTTACAGTACGTGCCTAACGATGAGGAGCTAAAGAAGGAGATATTGGCCGAGGCACATTCTTCAGCTTACTCTGTACATCCAGGAAGCACTAAAATATATAGAGATCTAATGTAGCATTACTGGTGGCCTAACATGAAGAGGGAAGTTGCGAAATATGTTGAAACCTGTTTAGTTTGTCAACAGGTTAAGGCAGAACAATAGAGGCCGGCCGGAACGTTACAGCCACTGCCTATTCCGGAGTGGAAATGGGAGCAGATCTCCATGGATTTTATTGTGGGGATCCCGAGGACAACGAAGGGCCATGATGGCATCTGGGTGATCGTGGACCGATTGACAAAGTCGGCCCACTTCTTATCTGTGAAGATGACGTCTTCGATGGACCAGCTCGCCGAGCTTTATGTGCAGGAGGTTGTTAGATTGCACAACGTGCCAGTTTCTATTGTCTCAGACAGAGATCTGAGATTTACATCGAAGTTCTGGAAGAGTCTGCACAAAGCAATGGGGACTCAGCTTAATTTCAACACGACATTTCATCCTCAGACTGATGGTCAGACAGAGAGGACGAATCAGATTTTAGAGGATATGCTCAGAGCTTGTGTGATTGAGTTTCAGGGCTCGTGGAGCCAATATTTACCTCTGATTGAGTTCTCTTATAACAATAGCTTCCATGCTACCATTGGTATGGCTCCGTACGAGGCGTTGTATGGTCGGAGGTGTAGGTCTCCGTTGTATTAGGACGAGGTTGGCGAGGACAGCATTGTTGGTCCTGAGATTCTACAGCAAACGGCAGAGAAGATTGCCGTTATCCGACAGCGTATCGAGATAGCTCAGAGTCGACAGTAGAGCTATGCTGACACGAGACAGAGGGAACTGGAGTTTGAAGAAGGTGATGAGGTCTACCTTAAAGTTTCTCCGTTTAAAGGCGTCATGAGATTCAGAAGGAGGGGCAAGTTAAACCCTCGTTACGTGGGGCCCTTTCCTATTCTGAAGAGGATAGGGGCTAAGGCGTACAGATTAGAGCTTCCGGCTTCTATGAAGAGTAACCACGATGTATTCCATGTATCTATGCTTCGGAGATGTCTACGCGATCCATCGCATGTCGTCGAGGCTAGAGAGATCGAGGTACAGCCTACCTTGACTTATGAGGAGAGGCTGGTACGTATTTTGGAGTCTTCCATCAAGATCCTACGTAACAAAGAGATTCTGCTAGTTAAAGTCTTATGGTAGAACCACGAGGTGGAAGAAGCGACTTGGGAGCGACAGCAAGATATGATGGCTAAGTATCCCGAGTTGTTTGCATAGGCAAATTTTGAGGACAAAATTTTAAATAAGGTGGATGGATTGTAATATTCGGCTGTACGGATTATTATTATTATTTTTATGTAAATGGCATTTTTTGGTAAATATGTCAAATCAATCCATTTTGCGAAAAGAGAGCGTTATTACGATCCTAATAATTAATATGGATTTTAGGAAAATTTTAGGAATTTTAGGAGTCGTAACGCAAATTCTACGAGAATTATATTTATCGTAATATAAAAGAACTTTGGTAAAAATGGTAAACGAGATCCGAATTTTGAACGGACAGTTTTAATAGAACCCTGGTAATAAGTTGGAATTATTGGTGAAATAAGAGAATTTGGAGAAAATGAATCGTTAGCTAATTAACGAAACGAAGGACGAAACAAATAGAAAACAAAGGAAGGCGCAAAATGGTAATTTACCAAACCTAAATTTTATTAAAAACACTAACTCTCTTCTTCTTCACGCCATTCCTCTCTCCCTGCGACTTCTCCCTCCTCCGGCGTCCTCAACAGCGATCCTCCATTTCCGGCGATCAACTCCTCCGATCGACTTCCGTTCTCTGTGTTTTCTTCTCCTCTAGCAACCCTAGGTACGAATCTATGATTTCAGAACGTTAGTTTTCAGTTCTCACGAAGTTACGATGTTAGGGTTCGTTTAGGGTTTCGTTAAAAATGCGATTTAGGTTTTGAAATCGATAGGTTTACCTTAGTTATGAACATAATGGACGTATTTAACGTTATTGGATAAAGTTAAATCTATTTAGGACGAATATTAGAGATTGACGAATTTTTGAGTTTTTGGGAAAACTCGTTATTGGTGGTTTTGAACTATCAAGCATCGATTGTTGTTTAAATGCCTCGATTAGTTAAATTAGAGTTTTAGAAATTTCCTTAGTTAAAGATTTTGTTAGTTTGGACATTAAATTGTTTAAGCTCGTTTTAATGACAATTTGATGAAATTGCTTAGGTGAACAATGCTCGTGGACGGAGCTTGAGCTGCAACGGACACGAGGTAAGTTCTCGTGACTTACTCTGGCCGATAGGCCTACACCGTACGTCGAAGTCTTCTCGGGGAGTTTGGTGACGTGTTTGTTTAAATTGCGTAGGTTGGGTAGTTTAGGTTCGGTTATTTTATAGGTTGATTGTTGTGTTTTAATTGTCTTTGTCGCGTTTTAATGGTATGCTCGTTAATTATGTTATATTGTTTATATTGAACTGTTCATGCATCACGGTTTTAAAAACGACATGAAAATGAATTTACGCATGGATTTCATGAAAAGAACATGCATCGTAAAGGCAAGTAAAGTATCACAGTAAACAACCATGACATGGGGTTATCGGGGATGAGGTTCAGACCTGGCGTTCTGTGGTGAGCGGGTTTTCCTCCCTTTAGATGGTGTGGGCTGTCTAACCGCTGGACGTGCCCTATCCATCTGTCGAGCGTTTCCAATAACCATAGACTGACACGTACTGATATATGCATTGACATGTACGGTTTTCATAGCATTGAGCATACATGATCATGCATTAGCATTTACGTAGAGCTTACTGAGATTTTTATCTCATAGGTGTCTTTATGGTGTAGGTGACATAGATGCAGGTTAGGAGGATTTCCTCTACCAGACGATTGTACAGATTGAAGGAGGATGTCCTGTGGGAGTGCGCTGGGCGGTCGGTGCGTTTTGACCCGTGGGGAATCATGTAAAGGTATTTTGGGACATAGTAGTTAGATCGTAGGAAAAATTGTATAGTTAGAACATTTTAGGATGTTTGGTTCTGACTAGTTGATAGGTTTACGTTTTAAAGTTTTTAATCGTTTTAGAAACTTGTTTTAAAAAATGTTTGATAATAGGGATATGTATGGGTTTTAAACATATCCATGCAGTTCGTTTTCATGAAAACATATTTCGTTTTAAACGTGTTACGAGTCGGTTTAATACGGGGCTATAGAGGAGATAAGAGTTTTTGGGGTTTTATGTTAAATTGTAGTTGAAAATGTATGAGGTGTAGTGATAATTGAGGAAAAGAAAGAAGAAGACGAGAAGGGAAAAGAAAGAAGGAAAAGAGAAGAGGAAAAGGAAAGAAAAGGAGGGGGAGGCAGTGAGGGTGGCGATCGATTGCCAGGGAGGGCGATCGATCGCCCCTCATTGCTGAGTGATCGCTGAGGAGGTGATCGCATCGCCTCCTTAGACGCCACGCTCTGGAAAAATTCCAGAGCGTGTGGCAATCGATCGCCAATTGCGTTTGGCGATCGCCAGTTTTGGCGATCGCTGAGTGAAGGAAACGATCGCCGAAGGGCGATCGTTCGCCAGGGTGCGATCGCCGATGGCGATCGATCACCCCTTTTGGGAGATCGATCGCCCCTTCAATTTAGGGGTGATCGTCCTTTTTTGCCCCGTGATTGGTTTTAATTAAATTTTATTGTTTTAATTACAAATTGTGGTAAGGCTTTCATTTAAAATGGTTTAAAGTTGAAAAAAAAAAAAAAAAAAAAAAAAAAAAAAAAAAAAAAAAAAAAAAAAAATAGGCAACCGTATCTATGAAACAAATGAAGCGCCACTATGAAATAAGAAATTTCCAATAAGTTTTACATAGACCAAGTCAATTCTAGAAGTATTCGTGATGGCATGAAATTAAATGAGAATTTTGGTACAACAAATATCTAAAGATCATGTACATTTAAAGTTAGGCCCACAACTTACCTCACACGACAGTTTTAAGTTTACACCCTCCACAATAAAAATTACATTCCACCCGAAGAACGTACCAGATCCCAATGCTGAGATGTCTCCAACTTGGTCCTAGCCCTCTCCATAACAATCAGAAAAATTTCAAACCTCAAGATTGTGAGAGATACAGCGAAAGAAGTTGTCAACGGGAACCTCTGGAACCATGGGTGGTTATATCAAAAACTATGCAGCAGTGTTAGAAGTAGGAAAGATGAGAAGCAATGAGTCTGTTTCGCTGATTGTGCAACATTTCATC